>JANHGN010022583.1:52943-91308 GCA_024605025.1 Megaceryle maxima | reverse complement strand
AACTTCACTGGATCTGCAAGACTTCTGGCTGACAGCTTAACTGTTTAAGAAGTAAATGATATTTAAGATCTAACATTGGGTACAAGACCAATGTTTTAATTGAAACTAGAAAGCAGAAACAAATGCATACACTGGGAAACAATCATCAGTTTAATGTCTTGCAACTTACTGCATCCTCCCCTCAGCATTTGGATCCATTCCTTCCAAGCTGTGAAGATGCAGAGTTTGCTTTCATTTCTGTCAGGCTAATACAGATAGCTGAATCACACCTTCAGCAGCTAGACCCAGAGAAAGCTCCCTTATCTCTGACATTTCAGAGTTTTCCTTCTATAAGTTGTTGAACTGTCTTCCATAAATGTGCCTAAACCCTTCCCAAGTGACTTTTCTCTGTAAAGAAGATCCTTAGAAGCATCTGTGCATCTCAATGCAAGAGTCTCTCTGTTCAATAGCTATTTATTTAAGTCTGTACTTTGGACTTTTACCTAAAGATGAATTTTAAAAGACAAAAGAAATGGTGAAACTGTACACATGCTAAGCATAGCTTGGAAAAGATATATACGTAGAGCTCCCAGTTCTTAAAGTTCTGCATTTACACAAAGCAGTGTCTGCACTATGATCTGGTCACTTGTCAATCTATCTTGGTTAATTCCATCTGTCAAGTTCAGTTCTGTCAGAACTCATTTCTCTTCCCCTCCCTTCTTCTTTTTCCCCTTTCTCTCATTTCTACCCCTCCACCCCCTCTTTTTTTCCCCTTCTCCTTTAATATAATTTGAGTGTTACTGTGAGAAGTAATCTCAGGAGCTTTTAATCCTGCTTAATATCACACAGCTCACAAAAGACGTAGTTGAGTGTTTGGCATAATACACAATCATTAATCAACAGACTTATGAAAACAAAGTATAGGAAAGAATGAGATGGAGAAAGATGAATATATGAAGAAAAATAGTAGAAATCAAGAAGGTAAGATGAGACAAGACTCGGGACAAGTTAGGAAACTCATGGGAAATGTAAATAAAGTTATCATGAAACAACCATATAGCTTCTAGTTTTGGCATTCAAACATTAGAGAGCTCTATTCATGAGAAAGAACAACTTTATTTTGAATGCTATAGTAATCAGGAAGACTGTGACTTTTCACTACATTGGATTATGAAGGTGAACTGTTAAGAACTGGGGTTTTTTTTAATTTCATATATTATGTGGATTAGGGTGTTTTCTGCCCTTTACAAAGGCTAAAAATAATTAAACAACTGTTGCTTAGTTAATGGTGGCAATCCTCCAGGCACCCTCCCCTCCCACAAACCTTCTTCCTCCCCCAAAAAACTTAAAGTGACTGCTATTCTTCTAAAAAAGAACCAAATTTAATTAAGTCCTTCCTTTGATAACTTACATAATTTTATTATAAGCGAAAAATAAAGAAAAAAATCAATTTAGTTGCATGTTTGTTTGCTAAATAATCACTTATACAAAGCTGTGGTCACCAGAGGAGGTAATTCCACCCCCCCTCACTTTCTTAAATACAATTGCAATTAATATTTCTTTTATTTGTAATACTACAGTAAGGAAAGAGATTTTACAACCACTTTGACTGGTAGTTCAAGCCACAGAAGAGAAAATCAGAAGAATGTAAAAGCACCATTTTCACGAGGTAGTCTAGCTCATTAATGGCTTTTTGGCCTCATCTTTTGAAATAAGAGCCTGTCACTTACACCATTCTAAGAGAAGGTACCAGTACAATTAATAGAATTGCTGCTGGATCGCTATTTGTAAGGTTTCTGATAGTCTGTTTGAACATGTGCCAAAAAGTCTCTATTTGAAGGGAACCAGAGTTATTTCTGCCAATCATTCAAAGAATGTTCACGCAGAAGGTGAATTCTAAAATGCAACCAAGTGAAAAGAGATTAATGGTGCTGAAAAACTAAGATGTGAAAGGAATGCCTGAATAAAGGCTGATAAATGCTATTGCCATTAGAAAGGCTATATTTTCTAAAACCAATTAAAGTAATAGTTTCGAACCTTAAGAATGACCTTTAATGCCTTTAATATATGTGCTGTATGACAAAGGAGGAAAGCATTAGGTGCATTAGACCAATGGAGCTGGTTAAGCTCAATAGACTGAACATGGTAATGAGAAAGCATCCCATAAAAAAATAGAGAAGGGGAAAGGTTTAAACAGCAAATCTAAATCAACTCAAATTATGATGTTTCTAATGAATGATGTATCATGATTTGCTTAAGTCAACAGAAAAAGGCTTAAGTAAGGCACACTAAATAAGAAAATATTGAAGACCATTATTATGTAACATTTTAAACTTTTCCTGGAAGAGCTAACTCAGAGCTTCAACATGAAAAAATTTATTTAATTGAAACTGCCAACATTTATTAATTATTAAATTCAATATTCCATTTAAAGGACATTATTTAGATGCAAGTGAATTTATCAATCCCTTGTGGGGGGGCGAAGGCAAGCATAACTTTGTCAACATGGAATGTACAATTTAAACCTGCAGTTTAATTATATACATCAAAAGGGCAGAGAATAACAACACTAACACCACTTAGATTTTATGCAGCATTGTCCCAGATGGACTGATGGTTTAGCTAATGCAAAGTATTTTCATGCAGAAACAAATCAGACAAAATTTTTGTAAAGGAAGTCTGTGTTGGTCAAAGAGAGAGAAATCAGTGCTTCACTGATACTGAGAAGTTGAATGAGGTCAGACTTCCTATTGAAAGAAAGGATGGAAGCAATGCAGAAAACATGGAAAATTTCACTAAACCGCAAGTATGTGTTGATGGCAAACTTCAAATGAAACTCAAGAAAATATAATGGGGTTATGTACCTTAAAAACTAACTAAGGATTATACTCTTATTAGTATCCTGCTATACACAAAAGAACAAAGTAGTAAGAGGCAGAAATGGATGGAAAAACGAAATCTCACAAAAATAATTTGTCAGATTTAAGCAACTGTATAAAGGAGATCTGATAATAAAACTTAATGTCAGCCTCATGGGAAAAGGTTATTCACGTGACATACAATATAGCAAAGACAAAAAGCAGGAAAGATGTAATAAGCACTGGAGGCACTCGTGGACCATGAAGTTGGCTGAAGAATAACATGAGAAGCTGGTAGTATTCTAGCACTGGATTCTGCAAATACAGCCGGCAAACAGGTGATGTTGTAGGGCAGAGAAACTTGTTCAGAGTATGGGAGTTTCAAAGTATTAGGGATATTTCAAATGTTCCTGTCAGTGAAGTATGTTTAGAAAATCATATCAAAATGTTCAGTTGAAAATGCAGAAAAGGACTGACAAATATGAGAAACTACTAAATACTGGACAACATCTGGCACGTGCAAAATAGAAGTATAATGCAAATTTTCTTGCAGTGTGTACAAGAATCTGGTGATGGCTGTACCATAAAAAAATCAGTGAATTAATAATAATTTGTCTGCTAAAGCCTGTATATCCTTCAGAAAACAAGGAACCAGCTCACTTCCCTTTCTCCCTGAGAACTGGGGAGCTCCTGCCAAAGCATGTGCTTAAAATGGTGATTAAGATAATAAAGCTGTGTGTGAGAACTGTATAATGGTAGTGGAAATACAGTGCTTACTATGCCCTTCTGCCTTGCATTCAGCAGCTCTTCAGCATTCTCAACGCTACTGTGACAGTACGGTCTAATCTCTTCAAATGTTTACCGTCAGCTACCATTTTGACATACTGACAAATTATCACATGAGGAGTAAGTGAAAAAGAAGAGATTATTTTATGGGATACAATCATTCTTTCTAATCTAATCTCAAGGGATTGCTATAAGCAACAGTTGCAAAGTACTTTAAAAGTAAGGCTTTAAAGCACTTTTTATTGTATGATGACAATGTAGGAATGTCAGAATCTTCCTGCATGTTGAAGTTAGCTAAATGCAGAGAGGACTGAAGTTCTTCACAGAGCAGCTTTAAAAAGTAACATACAACCAGATTCAATGTTCAGAAATATCTGTAGATAGAATAATAGGATTACATTCTGCTTCCTGAAAACACTGTAAGAGCTAAGAAAAAAGGCCTAGGATTCTTCACTTGTAGTTCAGTGGAAAACATTGTGCAACATGTACTGGCTGTTAGAGAAAGTGAGTATTAGGTTGCAAAAGGCAAAGGAAAGGAAACTGAAATTCCAATAATACAAAGTGATGGCTCACTGTCATCTGGAATATTGTATTTAACTTTGGTCACTGAAGGTCAGAAAATTAGAGAACAAAGAGTTCAGAGAAAAAGGAGGAGATTAATTAAGACATGGAAGCTTTTGGCATTCAGGGAGATTGAATGGAGTTGGAACAGTGAGCTAGAGAAGAGATGAATGAGGGCAGCATGCAAAACAGAAGGTGGCAGGACAAATTCTGAACTTGAATGCATTTTCCCTCCCTCTACAAAGACAAAGGAAAAGTAATGAAATTTTAAAACAATATTTTTAACTGGAAGGCATTTGAGCACAACCCAAAACGTACCAACTTAAAATAACCTGAAGATTAATAACATAGTAGAGTTTAAAGCAGATTGGATGTTTCAAAGAAAACCTTTTATTCCCTGAAAGCTATGCAAATTTTCAAGTTTCAGAGAAAGAACCCCAACATACATTGGGAGCAAGGAAAATATTTGTCCTACTGGTGTTTTACTTATGAAGTAATTGTTCGGGGACAGCTGATGCAGGTCACTGCTCAGAGGGTAGTACTAATTTGCTCCAGTCTCGTAGACTTCCCTCACTTCATTAATGTTAAAACCTTTTTTACTCCATAAACCACTTAATTCTTCAACCTCTTCTCTCTCTCCTTCTCTTCAATGCTAAGATGGTACATATACCTGCCACTCAGGACAATCACTTAAGAATAGTCATTAATTTTCCTCACATTAAAGCAACCAGTATAGTGTAAAGCTTTCCCCATACAACCATTGAAATATACTTATTTTTCAAAATTTCAACTCCAACCTATTAACGAGAAAGAAGCAAAGATCATGTGATTGTCATCAAATACAAGACCCTCTACTCTAATTCTTCCACTTAGTTTATCCCTCAGTTTCAGAGACTTTCGTGTGCCTTATTTTATTTCTTTTGCTGTCTATTTCTCTCAACTCCCACTCAACTGGAAAGTTTCATTCTCAGTGTATGGTAAGTGCAGCCTACCATTGGCTCAGATCATATCTCAATCCTTCTGACTCTTTTGCTCAAAATCTAACTCAGTCACTGAAGTTCCGCTTTCTCATCACACTGGCACTCAATGGTATCTGTTTAATGCAAAATAATTACTAAAGTTTGGGTTTCTAATGCTCTATCTCTTCTTGCACCAGCTTTTGATTAAATGTATATTCCTGTGTCTTATGGCATGAATGGTGTTATTTAACTGTGCAAAATACTATGACCTGTATTTTATTTAGCCAACACTTAAAAAAATAGATACAATACAAACAGTTTACAAACACAAACAGTTTACACTGTGTCACTATAAACTACATACACTACTGCACGGTATATATACTATATATAATTACATGAGCATACACATTTTTATCTAATATAATTACATGAGCATACACATTTTTATCTATGTTAATGGATTATTGATTTCAGAATGTGAGAAGTCCTCAGTCTGGGGAGAACACATTCCCTAGCCTAGCAGGAAACACTGTCTTGGTTTGCAATCTGTTAAATGCTTAGCCAAATACCGGAGGTGTTGTTACGTGTTTGCTTTTACTCTCCAGGCCAATAAACTGCTGAAGATCATACCAGTCCTACACAGAAAGTATGGTGAACGGATTAGTGGGAAGCACCTTTTCATCCTGTAGATTCCATTTGCATTTACCTTACACATTTCTTTTAACAGTGGATTCAGTCAACTAGTAACTCCCATATCGTACCGCTTCTTTGAGAGTGATGACCCTTACAACAAAGATTCAGGAACATCTTTGCAGTCTCTTGTACTGAATTTCTCAAGGATGTATAGATGTCAACAGCACGTACCCCCACTAAACTATGTAGGTTTAGAAGATAGTGATGTAAAGGTCAGACTCCCCGTGTGTCATCATTCAGTGGTTAGCTCCAGTGGTTAACAGCAGTAATACAGTGGGAATGTTTGAGACATACTTCCTACTTCTTCTTTACATTAGTTTTCTCCTTCTCTATGCACACATACGTAAGTAAAAAAAACAATATGCAACTCACTGAACAATAAAAATGGTCTGTGCAGCCTTCCCAGGCACCCTGCATGGATTTTCTGAAGTAGTTACTTTATTTGTAAGCAAAGGGATTTTTTTCAGAGGGAAGAAGGGTAGAAGAATTGTTTGTATTATATAGCTGAATTACTGAATTGAGTCAGGCAGGGTCAGCCTGGTCAGTCTTAACAGCAGTAATAATGAACTGACAGATGTGATTGCTATTCACATCCTAAGAAGAAACCACAGTATTTCCAATTCTGTGAAGGTCAAAAACACAGGTCAGATATCAGCAAATCATGAGATTGCCTTAAAATTGTTAAAATCTATTTCATATTTTAAAATCTCATTGTGGAGGCCTGTTTTCAAACCTTCAAAAAGATCTTACGTGCAGCAGGATGCATGTTCAGGAGACAAAAGCAATCACTATGAACACCCCTCCTTCCTCCTTCTTCCCTCAGCTAAAGCTGAGCATGACATCGTATGTCTGGAAGATCCCTTTGGTCAGTTGGGATCAGCTGTCGCTACTGTGACCTCTCCCAGCTTCTAGTGCACCCCCAGAGTACTTGCTGGTGGGGTGGTGAGAGAAGGAGAAAAGGCCTTGACTCTGCCATGTAAGCACTACTCAGCAGTAACTGAAAGATCCCTGTGTTATTGTTTTCTGCACAAACCCAAAACACAGGTCTATACTAGCTACTATGAAAACAATTACCTCTATTCCAGCCAAAACCAGCACACTGAACAGTGCTGCCGGCAATGGGGTTTAAAGCCTGCAGTGAAAAAACACTCACTTGCAGAAAAGCAAGCATTCCTGAACTTTTTTAAAACCAACTCCAAATGCGGTTTTAACTGTGAACTGTGAGTAGCACACACAAAACTAACTCATAAGTGAACATAAAGGTCTTCAATATTTTCATATGCCTGCATATTCTTTTTATATCTGAATTTGAATATGTATTCCAAAATTCCTACCCTATACAATGCATAAATTTTTATAAATAACAAAAATTAATACCCAGGAAACCCCCCACTATGTTCTGCAAGTTCATAGAAAAAAAAAAATCAGAATACGCACATTTCTGTAATGGTTTCTGGAAGGTTCGTTGGGATCTCAGTAAGGCCTTTCCCACGACAGTCCACAATGTTGTTACTACAGGTGCATGCAGTAGGGCAATGCAAGACACTGCAGGATGGAGCCATGAAGGACTGATGACCTGCAAAGGAAAAGAGTTTCTCCTAAAATTACATAATACTGTCCAACAGTAGTCTAGTTTACCTCAAGAATAAACCATCACATTTTATACTTCCATGAAAAATTTAAGGCAGAACTTCTAAAATAAGCATTATTGCCTATCAATACTTTTGAATTGCATTAAGCACCCAGCAACATGTTGATATATAATACTGAGAGATGAAAGACAAATACTCAACTACTGTGATAATATTACATCATTTTTCAATTTCTTCAGCAACTCTCATTCAGAATCATCTTGGTGAATAAGACTAAGTGTGATCAATCTTTCAAGTATATTTTATCTCTTCTGTGGTTTTGAAAATGTATTTATGTAGTTTTCAGAATTTTGTGTAGTATTAAAAATGCATGTCAAGAGAAGTAAATGAACTTTACTACAAAAACTGAAGGTGTTTGACTAGTTTTATCCTGCTCTGCAAATACTATTTGAGTATAGTCCTTCACTTATATATCACTTATAGACAATTTTAGAGTTAGGATGTTTTCATTCAGTCAGACACAAAAATAATACTCTCTCTGTGTAAGCTCAACAGATTTCTTCCTTTCACAATCTACCATTGTGGATAATTTACACATTTTCCCCTCCCTACCCCTTCCAACATTCTTGTGCTATCTGTTAAACTTGGCATTTATAATTGCATTTTGACTTAATCGCTTAGGTATGCTTTAGGAAGTGAACAACTTACTATATTTTCCTGAAAATAAATAGATTGCACATTTTTATAATAAACTAATGCACTCATTCTTGTATTGATTTAATGATACAGAACTGCTGTTTTGCAATGATACAGAAAGGCACAAAGGGATAAGAAAGGCATGAAGCTCCCTTTTCCTTTCTGTATTAAAGAAAGTTGGAGATTGTTTTGAAATTCTCAAGGTAAAAAACCTTTTTGATTATGAAACCACCATAGAATCGAAGATCTCTCTTACTATAGTGCCATATACTAACATAAGAAAGGTGTACTGATAATGTAAGTTGCAGCCAGTGCTGTTTCTACTTATAACTTTGAATAATAACTGCTCAAGTTTTAAATTATTGAAAAGACTAGTCTTTTGAGATAGTAATTTACAATATAATAATTTGATTTCACATTTACGTATGTGTTACTAAAGCACAAACAGCTGCCAAAAGTAGTAACACATACTACTCTTTTTACACTTAACAGGTAGGAAATATTTCACCTGCCTTAATGAAACAAAAATACAGTGATCCAGGGAGAAAATATGATTATTCCCCTTCCTCAAAATCAGCATTATAATGACCAAGTTATAAATCTGTTCTTGACACAGGCTCTGCAGCCATACCATTTACAAATAAGATATATGAAGTGATCTTGTTAGGAGCCCTTTTAAGTGTAGATAAAGGCAGGATTATTGTTAAGAATTTTGTTAGCATTTGCTATGAGAAGATGGCAGCGTCTTACACTTCAATGTCAGAGGCTGTTTAATAAGGACAAATCTTTGTGCTCCCATAAAACTCTTTCAAAAGCATAGATTTAGCAAATTTTGGCACATTTGGCAAAAAGCTTCTGGAGTTCTGCAGAAAATCAACTAGTAGAAACAACGCTGCTGAATCCGTGAAAAGACAGACAGCTCTATATTCCTGCTGGTTTTTAATGTTTTTGAGAAAATTTTAAACAGCAGATAAATTTTACAGAAAATTTTCAATCTGACTCTAAAAATATTTAAATAAGAAAGATAAACTTGCCTTCTTCCTCATCTAGAAGATACGAATAAAGGAAAAAAAATTGAATAGAGAAAAACTGATTAGTAATGAACTGTTAGTCATTTCATTATTTCATATCAGAAAATAACCTGATGTACTAAAGCATACAAATAACATTCAGAAAGTTACTTAGGGATTCAGAATATTATTTAAACTGCAGAAAATAACAAGAAAAAGCAACAAGCTCTCAAGTTAAAAAATAATAATTCCTTATTAATAAAGGCCTTATGTTCTTGGTTATCACACCTTTTATTTTGTTTTCTACATCTCTCCCCCCAAATTATATTTTTAGAAGTCTATATTAACTA
Source organism: Megaceryle maxima (assembly GCA_024605025.1). Lineage (NCBI taxonomy): Eukaryota > Metazoa > Chordata > Aves > Coraciiformes > Cerylidae > Megaceryle > Megaceryle maxima. The sequence continues at coordinate 81,821 of JANHGN010022583.1, read as the reverse complement.
TGAATGCAGCATTTACACAAAATCAGTAAGGAAAGAAGCTCTCCCACAAAAGATGCAAATAACGATAAAAATCTGTTGGGAAAGTGCATTTTGAAATGGGACTCAGTGAGTGAATCTGTGTCCCTTACCACTGCAGACAAACTCCCGTTTCTGGACCTCAGCTACATTGTGTCCCCGGAGGTGGGATGGCCCCATGCACTGGGTGTAGAGGCCGACCCGTGGCCGCTGTCGCAGCCAGTCGGACAGCCAGGCCAGGTGGCAATCACAGTAGAGGTTATTGGAGTGAAGACGACTGCACGGAAAGAACCACATGAATACTTTTAAATTAGAAGAACAAGCAGAAAAGCAACCAACTTGCTCAGCCCCCCTGCCCTGTTCAGCAAGCAACTATGCCAGTTAACAAAAATTGCTAATGAGGAATCAATTTTTCATACCTTTCATTTAAATTCTGGGATTTAAATGCGAATAAATAAAACTACACAAGCAGCAAAATTTCTCTTTATTTGTAGTCTAATAATTGGAAGGAAAAATAAAGCTTCCTAATAAAGTAACCTATCTGTAGTATCTTTTCTCTTGTCTAAAAGAAAGAAGTAAATATACAAGAGCTTGAAAGCTGCTGTTGGACTCTTTAGTCCAGACATGTACAAATAGCGAATAAGATAAAAATGTCTCAAGTAAATCGCCCTCGAGTGATAATATACTGTCAGAAAAAAAAAGAAGTTAATAGAAGATTTGGTTTCCAATTAGATGTATCTGTAAGTCTGACCATTATTAGTCTCTATAGAAACAGCCTGAAAAATCCCTTTAACAGGTCATATTCATTTTCTGCTGAACAAGACAGAGTAATAACTCAATATAAAACACCTTCTTTTACATCCCTTTTCTGATTTCCTCTCTTTTTGTTTAATCACAGAAAGGGGGATTAGCTACTTTTGGCTTCTAGGGACCTGTGTTCTAAGCGATGTCTGAAATTAAAAGACCAAATGGCAACAAGCAATGGAATTAAGCAAGTCGCCTTTCTGTTGGCAGGGTCTGACACAAGGCTGTGGCTCCTTGCCAAGTGGCAAAAAGCACTTTGCCATTGATAAAATACCAGACAAATGTATTCACTAAATTAAGTAAATTACTTTCTTCTGGCTCTTACTTTTCTCTGGCTCTTACATTTTCTCAAACTACAGAAAAAGATGTCCACAGCTATAAATCAAATCCTTACTCAGAATCATCCATAACAGAGTAATGTCATTTTGGTCCCTTTTAGCTGATGTGCTTACTCCTAACTAAATAACTGGAAAGGAAGTGCAAGTAAATCAGAATTTAGACAAGGGGTCTAAGTAATCCATTTAAAAAAAAAAAGTCTGTAAAGCAACATGAAATGTGTCACCAACACAACCAAAAGACTTTAACTCACTTCTCCCGCCCCCGCCAATGACTAGAAATTAAAGACAATGTACTTTCCCATACTAATTTTGAGTGAGTGCTTTGCAAATATAGCTCACAATACAGCACACTCATTCAGTACAATCTGTGGCCAGCTGTAGGCAAGAACACCATTGCAAATCAGAACTAATGCTGATGAAATCAATATGGTTATATAAGCATATTCTAACTGCAAATGGGATGTTATAGCTATAATCCATGATTCTGTGTGTCTATTTTCTTAAAACACATTTTTAAAAGATATCCCACCAAAGAAGTGTACACATTGCTACTTTGATCTACTGTAATTTGTGGTTCAGAACAAAAACCCTAGGTTTCTGTTTGAAGGTTTGAAAGAGGTACAGACATTCATGTTTTCAAGTATCACAATTGAAAGACTGAAATGAAATTCTATTCTCAAAGTATAACTGAGGCCACCAAAAGCCGTTTTGTCAGCACTTTAAGTACCATTTTATTTGTCCAAGCAAGAATAGTTACAATTCTGTTATGAAATCAACAGAACAAACTCATCTGTGTGGAGTTCCTTCAGTGACAAATGATATGTTAACTCAAGTAAATAGATCTACTGATTTCAAAACAGTTGTGCAACCCAATGTACGTAAAATAAAATGGACAGGCTCTCTGTGAAGTTCTTTAGCAGCAAGAGCTACTCTTGAACTCTGATAGAAACATCCAATTTGTTATTTTATTCCCACTTCACTGGAAGATTTGTTTGAAGGAAGTCTCAGGACTAAGCCTTGATATATAGGTGGTTTTGCCACTCAACACGATATACATTTATTCTTAGTTCAATATAAAAATACAAAAGAAATAACCTCAAAAGGTATCACTTGCATATGAACTCTTTTCACTGTGTTTTTTTTAAGAAGCCTGGAGTGTTCTGTGAAAGTCATAACCTCTAAAAACGGGGACCTTATTGTAAATGCTGACACAACTTTAATTATAATAGTACTACCGGATGATGCTATAATTTTATGTTACAAAGAATGTTGGAGAGCCAGTTTAGTTTAATTAGGTCTGCAAGCAGTACAGTAATAAAAGCATAAAGATTTCCCATTTATCACATCTGACAGCCAATCAAAGATTCTTCCATGTTCCTAAATGAAATGTGACCCATTCAATACCTCAAAGTAAAACAAATTTTTTACTCTAAAAAAACACCAATTTCTTTCTCTGAACAGCTGTAGCATATAAAAGAGAATCCCCTCTGCCCTCATCTTTTTTGTTAGAAGGTGAAGTTTTTCTGTGACTGAATACAGGACTATGGAAAATCCATCTGGGAAAAGGCCATGAAACCATTTTCATAGACATATTCATCCCACATTCTAAAAAAGGTGATGGAAAAGAATGCAACTGCTTCTTTATCTCCTGAGCCTCAAGTATCAGATTTGGGATCATAGAATCATAGAATGGTAGGGGTTGGAAGGGACCTAGAAAGATCATCTAGTCCAACCCGATTGGTTTATTGATTACACAGGATCATTTGTTAGCTTTACCTTTCAGAATTAGCAACCATACATGCACACACAGACTTCACTTGTCAACCTCATGATATCTCAACAATTATTTAATTGAGCTTATGATTTCATTGTCTGTATATATATTTATAGACAACTAACAAAACTTCATAGAGGTAAAAATTATATACTGGACAGACAAAAATGGCAGCCCACTTCAGTAGGAGTACTTACAATGTTCTGAGTTTGGGCATATGGTTGAAACTTGCTACAGACAGACGAGTGATGTTATTATTGTTGAGAGTGCTATGAAGTCAAAAAAAAAAAAAAAGAAAAAGCATATTAACATGTTACAGTTATGTCACACTTACTATAGTTTAAAAAAGTATACTGTTTTTAGGGATGGGTATCAGGAAAAACCTCATGCTTTTAGATAAGACTTCTCCCCTGTTCAGTCCCTAGTAAAACACTAAGTTTTAACCATTCCATAAATAATTCGTAGTAATTTGATGTCCCAGTAACCTATCACTCACTCAAACAGAGCTTCCAACAGTGTTGAGAACATCTATGGCATTCAGGTTAAGCTTGTCAACCTAATGTAAGAAAGAGTTCTTGGAGAAAATATCATGATTCTAGGGCTCTGGTTTCTCTATCTAGATTCCAAGAGTCCATATTTTTTGACAGAGGATACAAGATCTGCTTATTTTCAAGAATTTTCAGAAAAAAAATCTGGGTTGCAATTAGGCTTTATATGGAACAGAGCTGCTATAGATGAAGAATAGGCAAAGGAACAATATTTCTTCTATACAATGGAAAGAGTCAGAAATTGTAATACTTTAGCACGTTAATAATTTAAATTTTAGACAAGGTGCCTGGAACATGACATAGGAACAAGGAACAAATCTTAGGCAATTGTTGGCTAGCACAGACCTGCTATACTCAATAAGTGGAGTTTTTAAAGATAATGATAACTTTACATACAATCCTACAGTTAAATATTACCTTTAGGCTGCAAATAAAATGCAAACAAGCTTGACTCCAGAACAAGGAAAAAAGCAATAGAATTTACAGGTTTGATTTAGAGATTACTCATTTCAGCAGAATGGAAAGTATGCTCTGGGATTTTAAACATATGACACTAATAAATTCCCACTGACCTAACTTTTTTTTTTTTTTTTTTTTTTCCCTTTTGGAAAGAAAAAGTGTTTTACTTTTTCCTTTCTTATTTTTAAGTACTCCCTGATCCTGAAACACAGAAAAGTAAATTCACAGCAGCCCAAACAGGCTATACACCTCCATATGAGCCAAGCAATTAATTACTGGTGCAAAGTGCTGCAGTTTACCTTTGTGTGCTTACTCATTCCACATCCTAAATGTTTTCTTCACCGTCTATAAGGGATCTACCCTGTGTGCTTAGGGTTACATAAAGAAAGAGGAGAATAATCAGAAGAAGAGGAAAAAGGGAGAATCATGGCTTTTTCAAAACAGAACAAAAATGAAAACAAAAATTGGCCACATGGGTATACCTACAAAAGGTGTTTTAATGAATAAGTGACAATCAGTAAATCTTGGTAGGATTTTCTTACATGTCTACATGGTAAATGACAGCTCACATAGTTATTCCTGCATAACTTCGTAGAAGGTTTTAAAATAATAGCTTCTCAGTGAAGGGAATGGGAATCAGTACATATTTCCGTAGCTGTTAGCTGTTTGAAGTGGGTGTATCTACAAATATTTTAATTTTCAATTTCAGATGTTTAATGCTTGTCTTGCTGTTTTGTATACATGAGTTATTAATTTACTTTTGCACCAGTACAGAAAAGTATCAGGAGTAGATGTAAGGAAAATAAGAAAGTAAATAATTTTCATAACTACTTCTATCTAATGATGAAAATTCTTGATTGCAGAGATGTAACTAAAGAGTTGCCTCAATTCTTTTACCTAAATGTTATATAGTATCATAAAGAGTATTAAAGCCTTTTTTTTCTCATTTCTTAGATATTTACATTTTTTTCATATGATAGCACTATATATATTTCCCAGAAATTCACACAATGGCTTATACCTATAATTCCTTTCATCTTTCAGAATTGTCCAGATTTTGTACCTTGTCTTGATTTTGTATCTTTACCATTAAGAGTCTCTAAGATTCTGCAATTATTTGTCCAATATATAAGACCTGTTACTTTGGCAAACATTTGAAACTGTCACTAAACAGGGTTACAACCTATCAAAAGCTTTATCACATATTTCTAATTTGAAGTAATACATATATTCTGCGCTTAGATAACTCTTAATGAACACAAAATATGTAATCTTATTTGTTACATATACAGTATGATCTAATCCACATATCTTACATTCTTTAAGCTATATTGGAAAAGAAGCTGAATTAGATACAAAATTTTCAGTAATGTTTGAAATATCTCTTTTTAAAAAAACTTAGTCTTTACATCAGTGCTTATCACGTAATACAATTCAAGAGAGTGAATGTTTAGTTGTAAATTTGAACAATGCTAATATTCAATGTATATTCATTCACAAAATTCTAGCTACCTAATTTTTCATCAGACCTTTTTGTTTTATTTTCTGCATTCCTTGAAATCAATGTGAAAATTTTACCACTGACTTCAGCTGGCAAAGATGACCTTTTTAGAACACTAAAAATAGCAAGCATTAAAAACTGCAGAAAACATTTATGGGATTTGAAAAAAAAAAAAAAAATCTTATTCATTTAACACTTTCACTTTTAAAGACAGACTTGTATTAAATAAACATAATAAACAGATTAAACCATCTCTAGAAAAGTTATTCTGTCACATATATGAATTCCAAAGATAAAAATCTCAAAGAATATCACATTTACTGACAGACAACAAACAATTCATCAACTTTATGATTAGATGTAATCTTGAACCTACAGGACATTTTACGTGGCTTTATACCAGAAAGTTAACAATAGGCTTGTTATTCTATGATTACAAAGTAAAAAAAAAAACAACCAGAAAACAAACCAACAAACCACCTAATTTAACTGTCAGCTTCATTCACTCATATATAAGACCAACTATTGCTTAATAATAAAAAACTTTACCACCAGCAGCTCACATATTCTTTAGTTTCTTGGACATATAGATACTATCTATTACCCAAGAAGCTTCTTTACTTCAGAATCTTAAAAAAACAAACACAACAAAAAACCCTGCTTCACCTCCCTCAAGTTGTGATTTACTGGGTGTAATTCAAACTAACGTGAAGTAACTCACACACAAAAGTCTTTCAATTCTCACAGTGTAGAAAGCCCAGAAAAAAATGTTACATTTTGACTGATGTTTTGCAAATATTCCAGGCATATGTCCTGTGCCTCAGATTCTTTGGGAACTGAGGCACTGTGTTAATTACAGTAACAATTTTCAGGTCAGAAGGCACTGGTGATAATTTTGTTACCTTTAACCTCAGCGATGGCCACTTTGAGACAGTAAGAAGAAGTATGCAAAAGAGTATTGTAATACTAACCTTCAAGTGATATCAAAAAGATATTTTTCTTCACATATATAGTACACATAAAATTAAAAATGTTAAATGTTACAAATATTAAAAAACAATTAATGTGGACATGCTAAACATCTTCACACATAATGGTAGTGTCTGATAGAAAAGTGCCTTCCTGAAAACATCTAGATAATCAAATATATACTATATTCTTCCTCAAACAGTCTGAAAGATCAAACTGATGTCAGAGTACACAATAAAGGCAATCCTGAAAATGTTCAGCACTTCAAGCAGTGATGGATAATTTACAAAATTGATTTGATTTATTAATATTGCCCTCCCCATTTAAAAAAAATATATTATTTTCTTACAGTATCTGGAATCTGCTTTTTAATTTTTTTTTTTTTTTTTTAAATTGTGCCTAATGGCTATCTGTCAGAGTGAAGGAATATCTCTGCCTCTCCACATCTTTTTACCATTTTATATAGCACATAGCAGAGGATTATTTTAAGACTTCTTTTCACTAGACCATCCTGACACCAGGCTGCAGCTCATAGATAAGCTTCTACATTAGTACTCCCCAGACACTAAGCTCTTGCTACAAGTAAGAGATACAAGGAATACTTACAGCACTTCCAGGTCGCGCAGAGCCCTAAATGCCCCATCTTCAATACAGCTGATCTGGTTGTAATCCAGTTGCCTGTTAAACAGATTAGGAAGGTATTTGTAAGGGAGACGAGCATTGGCAACGTTAGGTGCAAAGAAAGACTCCCAAAGGGCCAGCAGAGCTAGGCCACACGAACTGAAACGTGCTCGCAAATACGCTCGTACACTTGAGACTGTCACACAGCGTGCTGGCCTGGATGCTGCCACAGAAATCCCTTTTTGTTCTGAACTGTCTGCGCAAAACAGCAGCGCCGGGAAAGCTCCAGTAAATAATAACTGCACCTTATATTAAATGCCAAAGGAATGCAATTTCATTACATCAAGAAAAGCTATCCATTAAAAGCTCTCAGCGTCATCTTGCTGAAACAATTTCATTAAGGTAAAGGACGGTAAATCACTTAATGTCACATGCATCCCCTCAGTGACCTAACAGAATCCATTTATCAGAGCAGCCCAGCTGCATGTTAATTCCACCCGCCGCAGCAGGGACTGGTGAGAGACACCACTTTTAGGGGTCTCTGTGTGGACCGGGTAGAAGATGCAGGTGGGTGTGTGTGGGGATTTCAAATAATTACCATCTAGAACAGTTCTGTATGTAGGAATAATAGTGTCCATGGTATTTATATCCATGGCTACTTATCTCCTTTAATTCTGCTCCAAATAAAACTAGTATTTCTGCAGTAACCTTCAGTATGCAGTTCTCTATGTACTTTGTGCTCTCTGCAATTACATACAGACAGGATGTTGTAACCGAGGACTTGAATTCTGGAAACAAAACTCAAGCCATCCATCCCATACATTATTAATCTTTGAGTACTAAGTTATGAAAAATTTAAATTCATTTCTCTGATGAATATTATTACCTTTTAAATTCAAAATACTAATATAAAACATACTGTCCAATTAAAAAAGTCTGCTGAAATTAACAATTCTGATACAAACCCCCAGTTTTACTGCTGATAAAAGGTTTTCCTATAAATGCTGCCACACATCTTTACGTGTATCAGGGCATGACTTGCAAAGGAAAGATGATACAACATCCCTTTAAACAAACAGAAGATCTTCTCCAAGTCAGTAACTTATCAGTGTCAGATAATATATTATGAGTAAATGTGTGTGAACAATGCTAAGAAAATGAACAAAATACAAATGAACTCTGCCCTTCTGTCTTCAATTATATATTAGCTAGCAGGGCTAATGAGGTTTTTGCTGAAGCATTTTCTGTGATTCTTCTGAATCTATGATAATGTTTTACTTTATTAATAAATCATCACACCCACTGTTGAATGTAACGTACCAACTTGTAAAAAGTTCTAGTTTCATCCATATTTTTCTTCTAAATTACTACTACACTGGAATAAAATATTGTCATAACTGTAACAGTGTCTGTGTTTCTGTGTACTGAAAGCTAAACGCTATCATTTCCTGAATGTGATCTTTAATCATTCTGCTGCAATGTTACAGCACTAGTGTTGCAGTGTTGGATTATTTAAGCCTACTTTCTCAGACTCCTTCAATTTTTACTAATGAATTTCATTTAACAATTAAGTTAATAGCCTTTTTATTTTAAAGAGGTAAAATATATACACAGTACAATTCTCTAACCTCTTGAACAATTTATCAAAGCTATCTAAATTAGTACAATGGCATGAAATGTTACCCTTGACACAATACAAAAGAGAAATTGTTTCCAGACAAATTGGAAAAATCTTTTAATGCCATCAAATTTGCCTAATGCAGTCTGCAGGTTAATCTGTAAAAGGGTGAGCTGTATGTTTGCCCATATCTTATTATCCTTAGCTGTCAATGTATAAATCAGTGCTGACACAGCTTCTTCTAAATCATCCATATTATACACAAAGGAAAATCTTTTACCAGTAGAGAAAGCACTTGAGCAAATCTTGTTCTACACAAACTGAAAGGCAGATTTCTTCCACTAGACTGGCAGCAGTTGTGGCGCACCTAAAAACTTTTGGACTTCTTCCTTTAATGAGTCACCATTACCACTACCTTAGTGAAGGGTGAGTTGTTTTCATTCAGTTCTTCTTACCAGAAAGATTACTTTGTTTGCTCTGAACTAATTAGTTGGTTTCAGTCTGGGGGAAAGAAATTTTGCAGAAGGGAAAGGAGAAATACTTCCTAGTTTTATAAATTGTCTTTGAAACATACCACTGTTTTTATGTTTTTTATGATCTCCCTTCAATTATGACCATGATATAAAATGCACAGCATGATGAATAATTGACATGATATAAACTTTTTAAGCTCTGGAAGGTACATAACTCTGAAGTCTTTGTGCCTGGCTTGAATAGCAATTTATGGTATTTGTGTTAAGGTAAAGATATCCACTGCATATATAATCCAAACAGAAAGTTAGACAGTATTTTGCAACCAGTATATCTTTAACTTATGATGTCCATCTAAAAGATACACTGAAGCAGTCTGACTTTTTTTGGATAAAACCAGTTCCTGATATCAAGTTGTGTGCTATGACTTAGAATATTTAAGAAAAAAAAAACAAACCCAGACTTCTCTAATATTAAGTTATGCTTTATAATTTGGTTTTAGTATAATGACTTTCAAAATCACACATAAAAATCTATGATATGCTAATGAACCTTTTCTCACTAGGAAGTTATTGAGCATACCAATAAGCCTAACTCCATTTCAGAAGCTGATGAGACATGGACCATCAGCTCTGGCCCATCCTCATCCTTCCTCTCTCCCCAGTCTCTCTCCATCATCTTCTCCACTGACCCATCTCCATGTCGGGTCTTTTCTATGTGGGATCTCCCCATCCCTTTGGAAAGCTGCTACTCCTTTCTGCCCCGACTTCCACAAATCAGCTGATTACCTCCAAGAGTGGTGTTCCTGTGAAGGTCATGGAACACCAAACAGTAGCTATCAGATTCAAAATATTTCAGTTGTCACAGAGAATTAAATAGGTTTTGCACACATATCTGCAGCATTACCTGAGTATTTAATAACCTTAGTAATCTACTGCTATTAAAAAAATTATTGTTTATGTGAGTACAGCTATAACAACTAATACAAACTAAATAAAAACCATTCAACTATAATAAGGAAATGTCTGCATTAGAATGTTTTTTACTTACTGCTTTTGCTGATTTTTTTACACTGTAGAAGCATTTTGCTAACATTTTTTTCCCTTTTAGCATGTTGTCTATGATAGAATGAGAAATAAATTTCCAAAAGTAAACCTTGTTATCCCACAAGAAGAGCATTTAATGACAGAAGATGTTGGATACATGTGAAAGCTACTACCCTCATACAGGAAAAAAAATCTGTTATCTGACTCTTACAGAGAAAACCTTCTTTACTCATTCCTGGAGGCTGTGTTGAAAGTTGGGACAATTTCAGTCAATTTGCTTTACTCTACTGTTCTTCAGACCTTGAGGACACTTAGAGGTCCTGTGCATGAGAGGTACTGTGCAGCTTTACCTTTGTCTCTTTTGTTCAGAAATGATTACACTCTCCGTGTGTATCAACTTAATCATGAACATTGTTTAAGAAGTCATCAGAAGTCAGAAGGCTTTCTTGATGCTTACAGTAGCTCCCTCCCCATTAAAACATTTAGAAAATGTTTGTAGCTTTAGCACACTGTATGCTGGATTTAATTATTTTTTTTTTCCTTGGGAAAAGAACCAAGAGCATGGTATTTATCATTGCAATATAATGACAGTTTTAATGTCTGTATTTTTTTACAACAGAACTGACTTATATTTCCTATTTCTCAATTCCCTTCTAAATTTCAATTTCAAGAGGAATCAATAATTTGAGAGGCATTAGTTGAGATGGATATAATAAAAAGAGATAAGAATTTATCCTAAGTTTTTATCAAACTTCAGAGAACTGCTTGTTTCCCACAACTACTACTATTTATTGTAATTTAATTTGAAAGTCAAGTAGTTTTTTTCTACTTGTTGTTTATTTTGCTACTGTAGTTCATTTTCCCTGTAAAACCTTTTGAATTAATACTTTTTTCCTAGTATACATAGTGTAGCAAATGATTAATATTTTCCTTCTATCCCAAAATTAAAAAGCAACAATTGCAATACTTTCAAGTAAAGCATACTTGCTGAAAAAAAAAAGGAAGCAAAGGAGAACAGATCTGGTTCAAATGTTCCATCCTCTCAGTATTTTCTAGCATTCCACTTGGCTAAAATTACAAGTATCTTCCAGGAGCAAAATAAAAACAGAAGGCAAAATGAAACAGAAGAATGCCACGTAAAGGAGGATGAACACAAAATGATCATTCTGTAAGTTGTGTGATGCAAAGATACTACCACATCAGTGTGACTTACCAGAAATAATGCAATTTAGCAATTAGATGACAAACAGCATCAAGACTATTGTATACAGGCCACATTTTTTCATTAGGGAAAATTCAGATGCCATGTAAAATTTTGATGAGTATTGGCACTTGAATTAGCAGATGGAACTACAACTAATTCTACACCTAATTCAGCTGCTAAGGTTTTATTCACCTAACACGTATTGTCACTCAAATTAATACCTGTTGCAGACAGATTTTTAGATTCTATCTATTTTAGACTTTTCCTCAGTGTTTTAGAGTGGCCAAAACAACACTTGAAAGGATGTTCTCAACTCATATTCAGAGACTTCTAATTTGAAACTCATCTTCAAAGCCAAATACTCTGCTTGATTTAAAAACATAATTGACTTTAACATTTCATAAATGAGTTGTTTGATAAAAAAAACCTGTTTTCAGAAGGCTAAATTTTAGGAAAGTAGTCTACAATGAAAAATAACAACTTTAAAATTATTATTGAAATGCATGTTTATTTCAACAGTCAAAACAACCTTTTTTTTTCCTATAGGCCACAAGGTCACTGACCTGTTCAGCATGAAGAGTTTTAGAAAGGACTAGAAAATTGTACCTATTCTTTTCTTTATTCCTTCAGAGCTATTTTTGACTTTAATATAAATCTTAAATATACACTGAATAAATTTCACTAACATCCTGTGAAAATCCTTCCTGATATATACTTGAAACACAGGTGGTGGAATAGACTAGCAGTTGAATTAAGATTCCCAGTAAGAACAAGCATGAGAAATATGCCAATTCTAAATTATTAAAGCATGTCTTAGACAAGCAATACATTTGGAACAGCACTTGTACAGATGAGTAGACAAATATACTTCCAGTTGCGGTGGAATTCTGTTCATGATCTGAGAATAAATCAGTAACTGAGAATCTTAAACAGGACTCTGTGTTTTTTAGACTGCTAATAAAATTAAATTAAAAAAAAAAAAATTAATCATTGCCAACAAAGCTCAATACAAAATTTAGTTACGCCTTTAGTGACAATGCCAGTTTTAAATCTTTCACAATCAGCATAAGAGAGGCATCAGGGCAACAACAACTAATACTAATTAGGGTTTTGGACAAAGGTTAGTGTAGTGGGAAGGACTGTGATTGTCTGTCTCTCTCTACACTAATTCTCCATTTTCCCAGCCAATTTAATCCATAACCCTACTACACTTCCCTGCAACATTTATCCTTGGGGTTACAAATACAGTGTCCCACACTTGCTGGGGAAAAAAAGCAGAACCAAATGAACAGAACAGCACCAAAGATGAGAATCGTTGAAAGTAAGGCTAGACCATGACAAGAAAAACAGGGTACAAGACACTTGCAAGAAGGTACAGAGTCTCCCATAACATCCTCATAAATTACCTTAGGACATGGAGGTTAGATGAGAGGACACTGAGGTGGACTGAGAACCAGCTGAATGACAGAGCTCTAAGGGTTATGATCATCAGTATAGAACTTAGTTGGAGGCCTGTAGCAAGCAGTGCTCCCAAAGGGTCAGTACTGGGTCCAGTCTTGTTCAACATACTCATCAATGACCTGAGTGGAGTGTACCCTCAGCAAGTTTGCTAATAATACAGAACTGGAAGGAGTGGCTGATACACCAGAAGGCTGTGCTGCCATCCAGCAAGATCTGGAGACTTGGGCGAAGAGGAACTTATTAAGTTCAACAAAGGCAAGTGTAGAGTCTTGATAGACAAGTTAACCATGACACAGCAATGTGGCCTTGTAGCCAAGAAGGCCAATGGTTCCTAGGTGCATTAAGAATAATGTGACCAGCAGGTCTATCAAGGTTCTCCCCCTCTACTCTGCCCTAGTGAAGCCTCATCTGGAGTACTGTGACCAGTTCTGTGCTTTCCAGTTCAAGAGAGAGAGTCCAGTAGAGAGCTGTAAAGATGACTAAGGTACTGGAGCATCTGTTTTATGAGAGACCTGGATGTCTCTATCTTGGAGAAGACTGAGTGGGGATCTTATTAATGCTTATAAATATATAAAGGGTGGGTGTCAAGAGCATGGGGCCAGACTCTTTTCAGTAGTGCCCAGCGACACAACAAAGGTCAACAGACACAAACTGGAATACAGGAAGTTCCATTCGAACATAAGGAAAAACTGCTTTACTTTGAGGATGACAGAGCCCTGGAACAGGCTGCCCAGAGAGATTGTGGAATTTCCTTCTCTGGAGACTTTCAAAACTATCCTGGATGCAGTCCTGTGCAACCTGCTCTAGGTGAACCTGCTTTAGCAGAGGGGTTGGACTAGATAATAAGATGTCTAACCCCTGGTATCATTTGATATTGCATATATTTAGTATCACAATTCTGCCATGATGTTGGTGTATTCCTTCCCATCTTCTGCCAAATATTGATTAAACAATGGAAGAGAAAGTTGGAATCTTAGAAAATTTTACATACTTCTAATGGGAATGCCATAATATGATTTTATCAGAATCATCATACCAGAGGCCAAAATCTACTTCTCAAACTAAGCATAGTGCTATTATTCTTTCAGTTGTGTTTCACATCTGTTTACTTTTTAAACCGATATTTTTCTTCCTAGTAATCATATTCAAAAAACAACCCTTACAGACTTATAATCTGGGCAGCTAAAGCATTTTAATACCATCCTAAATACAAATAAAATTCCTGAGGTTGGGGAGATTCTAAACATCTTTCACATCCAGTGTGGGTAATGTATCACCAGGCAGGGTTACAAAACCGTCATTAACCATATTAAAAAAATCTGTGTTTAATTTCCAACTTATAAGAGAATTATTATTTATTTCTAAAAAAACAGTGCAACTGTGTCCTCTGAAGAACATAACTTCTTGTTTTATATTTTTCTCCCTGAAATAAATAGCAAGTTAGGAATATCTAAGATCCAGGATCAGCATATATATTAAAAGTTGATTATTCTTTAAGACATTGCACTGGAAGAGGAAAATCAAGACTTTTGAGACAGAGTAGTTTGTTTTTTTTCCTACATTTGAACATCCAAAATACAGGATACTACACTCCCAGTCCGAACAGCCTGATTATCATCCTAATTCAGTTTCTGACTGGAGCTATCTCACAATATATATGTATAGCTATTACATTCTAAAACTGCCCTGCCATTAGAAAATCCTCAGTGATGCTGTTATTTTTATTAACAAAATTTCTGGCTGTAGGAATTTTCAAATGTGAAAGATTACGCAGAAAAATGCAGGTTTCTTCTCAAAGCCATGTCTCTTTTAGACCATGAATAATGATGGAACCAGTTTTGAATAGAAACTCATAAAACATCAATTAAACAAAGTAACAAAGCTACTTTGAGAAGCACTTGCATATTTTTTAACATAATAGATTTGAACAAAGTAGTTTTTTCCACTAAGGTGTGGCAGGATTTCACTGCAGGGAAGAACTACATCACAAACATGGTTAAATAAACACCCTACAAAAAATCTAAATATTTTATCAGGTAGACCAGACTCTTGGGCATTTTGCTAAGTCTTTGAAAATATGTTCTCCTAACCAATTTGTGTGTGGTGCTGTGGGCAGCAGAAAGAAGCTCAGTCCATCACAGGAACACAGAAACATGAAGGGCTTCCTGTCCAGTCCCCTCCTACTGGGGATACATCACCACATCATCCCTTTTGTAATCACAGAGCACTCTTGTTTTCTAAGTAGTACAACTACACGGTTCATATTTATTTTATCACTGTCAGTTTCAATTACTAAAAATAACTTCAATTAAAATTACATGAAAACCACATATAATGTCCTAATATTTCCCTTTTGATTATTGATGCCATGTAAGATAGTAATTATTCTGTGTTTTTCATAACTGCACCACACTGACAGCTTTCTGGAACCCACTAGTATATGTCCTCTGCATTTGTTATTTTTTTATAAGTGATGAGTAACCTCAGTTTATAGAGGGGGTTACAGCTTTTGAGTGCTTTTCCTGCTATTCAAGTTTTCAGGTCCTTTCATGCTCTTTCAGTCCACTGTACTGATCTACCACTCTAAACAGAAAGTCAAAAAATCACTGCTTTCCTTTGTCTTGAAACTCACATATCACATTTATAAGTGGTAGAATTCAAAACCTGCCCATGAACTTCAGGGTCACTATCTCAAGGAAACTGAGTATCTGTCTTTTAGAAAATAATTATTTTACCACAGAAGAAAAGTGCAAGAAAAGTAGTCACACAAGTACAAATATATGTGCTAGCAAAACTGCATTATCACAATCTTCTTTATTTCTTTTATACAAGAAAACAAAAGGCAAACTCCTAGAGCAAGAAAAAAAAATTTTTTTTCCACATGAAACAATAAAATGTTTAAAATAGACTGACATTCAAATATTAAACTCAGGTTTACCATAAAGAGAGTTACAATGCCTTGTTGTATCCAGCTCCATTTCGATGTTTTAGATTCCATATAGGGTAATTTTGGGGTGTTTAAGATATGTTAAAATTATTTTGCCAAAACAAA
Source organism: Megaceryle maxima (assembly GCA_024605025.1). Taxonomy (NCBI): domain Eukaryota; kingdom Metazoa; phylum Chordata; class Aves; order Coraciiformes; family Cerylidae; genus Megaceryle; species Megaceryle maxima. The sequence goes on along the minus strand of JANHGN010022583.1, from coordinate 65,940 downwards.
TGCTAAGTGTTGGCTTTATGCAGAAATTCCTTAAGCAGCTATAAAAGTGCTTGGGAATAACACATCAGATACAACAAAAGGACACTGTATTGGCAAATCATTATAATCAGAATATATACAAGGAGGAGGAAAATACTTACAGATTTTTTATGTCTACTGCTCCTCGGAATGCCTTCCTTGGTATCGCTTGAATCTGATTTTCACTAAGATCACTAAGAAAAAAAAAAAAAAAAATTGAAATCTGCCATCTATATTTCTTTCTGTGTATAGCAAAAAGAACATTTAAGAAAATAATTTCAGCCATTACAGATCAGTCAACATTTCCAACAAAGCTTATTTTATTCCCATTGAAGAAATTGAAGAAAAAGCAGCAATAATAATCAAATTAGTTTCTGTGTTGCACTAAGTAGCTCTTTTACAAAACAAGAATATATATTCCAAAGAAAAAGTAGAAGCATTACATAATTTAACAGTGTAGGCCAAACTTGTTTAATTTTTAACTGAGTCATTTGACTTTTCAATCCATTCCAAAGCCATGACATCAAATGTTTGATAGTATGCTCAGCTTTACGAAAGACTGAAAATCAGCAAAAGGAACAGGTGGCCAACAGCTGCAGAACAACTATCACACTGCGTAAGGTCCAAGATCAATATATCTCTGAATTTTGTTTCAGAGTGGCAAGCACCATATTTTTTAAAAGGTGGCATGAAAAAACCATCCTGCAGCAGGTATGTAATGCTCCTCCTCGAAATCCCTGCAACACCAGCTGTACCACACTGTCTGAAAATAGTCTTTTCCAAAAGAGAGATTTCATTAAAAATCTTACAGAATTCTTATTCAGGAGAATTTTTTGCTATCAGTATAACTGCAGTCCTTTTTCTGAAACTTAGAAATATTTTTTTTGCCTTCACAGCTTCATATTGGAAATAAAATCTAGAGAACTTAAGTAAAGACAGGAGCAGAGAAGGTGGCGAAAAAGAGGAAACAAAATCAAACTACAATCCAGGGCTTTTCATTTATGCTATATGTGATTGACAAGTAAAGCAGTGCAACAGATGATCAATATATTAAAGTCATTGTTGCCATATCTAAACCATCTGCAGTTTGGAGGTTTCACTTCAGACAAGAGTTTTCTACTCTAGACCAAACATACCTACCACACACATGGTTCACAAACATCTGAAGGCCTTCAAAAGGACCTATCTACCATGATGTCTTAAAAATATTAAATCAGACCTTCTTTGGAGGCTTTCCGAGATCCATCTATCTATAGACAATATGGGAAACACAAGAAATTACATGAAGAGGCTTGCTTGAGCATCTGAATAAAATTTAGAAACAAATCAGATGCATACAGGCTGTGTGTGTACTAGGATTTTCAGCCTGTTTGCAGAGCAGTTTTATTATGGAGCTCCACTCCAAAAGCAAATAAAATGCAACTGAACACCTAACAGGAGAAGTGAAGTTTTGCAATGACTTGCTTTTTAGAGACATCTTTAGATGACCTTTCTTGAGACAGCTTTTAGGAGAAATATATGCAAAATGGTGCACAGAAATAAGAGATCTAGCTCAGATGAAGTGAATAAGCGAGATTCATTTAGTAGATCAGACATAAACAGTCATGCTTTTGACATATTCTTCCCTTAAAATGTAATCTAGCATGAGCTCATATTTCCAGTTATTAGCAAGTACTCCTGAAGATATCTTTGAGATTTATGAACTAAAAAAAAAAAAAAAAAGGACTTTATAAAATCCCACACTTCCCAACCTAAACAAAATTTATATAATTATTTTAAAAATAGTTGTACATACATTGAGATTAACTTTTCCTATCCAATTCATTGTTAATTTATGCAAAATCACATTCTATTTACAAAGTCTTTTATAGTTTGTGCATCTAACAGCACTGCAATATCTTGCAAAGTGTTTTTAAAACTAGACCAAATTTTACTGTTCTTAACTGTGTGTGAAAAAATGAGAATCTGTGAGCTAAGAGTTAATTTTCAAGTCACCTAAGTAATCTTGAAATGGGATATGACTGCACTGCTCTGACAATAAATTCAGTGGTAATGAATGAAAAAGCAGCCTTCAGCATTTGTTATGGTAACATGATTTAACAGCCTTCTTTCTTTAAAAAATAATCAATTACAACTATAAACAGCAAATATCTGTATTTACACTTCTGTTTCATTGACTAATACACTTTACTTATATAAAAATGGTGTGTAAAGTGGTTAAATTAGCTTTGCAGTAGTGATTTTTATCATGATCATTGCTTAGTTTAGAAGACAGATATATGTATATATCTATGTAAACCACTGCGATACTCATAAATATATACTGTAGGAGGTAATGGTGCATTACGCTTTTTATAACAGAATATCATAATTCACTATTTTATATAATTAAAAAAATGAAAGATGAACAAGATCGAGACAATATGCAAATGATTTTTTTAAAGTCTAATAAAAAAAAAGTCAATGGTCAAAACCTTTCTTCCCTTGATTAAATGCAAGTCTTAGCAGACGAGCAAAGATTTACAGGTAACAGCTATTGAGCTGGTTTCCTCGATCAACAATAGACTGCAGCTGTATGTGTGCATATGTACGTCTGTGTATGCACACATAAAAGACAGCAGACTAACTAATTGCCTGCTGGATTTACTGCTGGGTCCACACAGTTAACACCATTGCCAGATAGCACAGGCTTATGTTGACTACAGTACAGTGTTCCCCACTAATTTTAGTATATTAGAAATGTAAACTAATTAGCTGCAAACTTCCCAACCTTGCTGTGCAAGGCACTGTTTAAAGTATCCCTGTAAACATGGAGAGCTAAGTAAGGTTGGCAAATGTAATTTTCTTATAGAAATTTTTTTGCAATGTATCTATATGCTAGTTTGTAAAATGTTCTTGGAACTATTTATGTAACAAAAATGTAAATTATTAATTTATTTCCTCACTGCAAAATTCTACCTCATTAAAAATATGATTTTCAACACACTATGCCTATTTATAGCAGGAAAGTTTTCAGTAATTATTGATTGATTTCTTCAAGTTTTCATCTGCTCAGTCTAAAAAGGTTTCCTTATAAAAGCCTTGAGGGACTTAAAGAAACATTCAACTTTTTCTTCTTGCATAAATTATACTTACATTTCACACTGCAGACCTAGGACTCAGTAAGAAGTTGCTGCATGGTCTTTTTTTATGATGTTTTAACTCATTCCACTGCAATTCTTAGATTGCTCACAAAAAAAAAAAAAAAAGGTCACAAGCAGGACAGGGTGCACTGTGACTTTCTGAGGAAATGGGACAAAAATCTATTTTGTAGAAAAGAACACACAACTTTGAATGCCATTATGTTACATTGATTTGACTCTGTAGCTTATATTCTGCAGTGAAGAAAGGTGCAAACCTCCTTTTCAGCCTGATGGTCACTGTTTTCCAGCACTAATAACTATGGGAACCTCACTTCCCATTTCAAAGAAAGGCAGCATTTGAATACCAAGTATAATTCATGATGGCACTTGGTACCCCTAAACTAACAGAGGTTCTAAGCATTTCAATAAAATTTAAGCCACTAAACAATAGAAGATCCTACTTTTGCAAGAAGAAATCTGTATTATTTCTGTATTATTGAAAGAAACTGGCAATCTAATCTAAATCAAAATATATTGTCATTGGAACAAATTAGTCTTTGTTATTATTACACTCCAAGACCTTACATCAAAATCCAGCATACCTCTGGAACAGCAGAACTGATTAAAAATTGCTTTGTGTATATCTAGAGTGAAAAAGCCAGGGCTCTCCTACAGACTTTTTTTTGTTTGTTTAAAGAAAGCACCATGGGCTAGTAAGATGTTTGATGTATTAATATTTATGCATATTCTAGATGTCCTACAGGACTATTGCAAGTACATTGTACTTGACGCTATTATATCATTCCTAGAGAGATATATTTGAGGTTATTAAGTCTGAAGTGGAGTATCTTAGACATGAACCCTTCGGGAAAATTCCTTAGTGCTACTCTGTGGGCTTCATTCATTTCATTAACTGGAGGGCACAGGATCACGCAGCCTCCAACACAATTCCCCACTCACACATTACTAAACCCGTGCTCAGGGCCAGAACTGCCATTTATAACTTCAGTCTCTTTTAGTGTGAGATGTCCTCAAGAAGAGCTCCCAGACTCATTTTTCCAAGCCCAAAGGTGGCTCAGCAATATTGGGGTTAAATTCCAGATCTGTGCACAAAAAGTCATCCAGGCAAGTTAGGTTGGCAGCAGTTGAAAAGAGGCACAGATGAGCACCTGTTCTGCTCTAGAAGCAACAGCTTAATCCTGTTTATTGTGGTTTGTTTCAGACATGTTTTATCTGAGTCTATGTCAAGCATTCTTTGGAGTTTAATATTCTGTCTGCAACGCCACTCTCACAAAAGCAAAACAAGAAACCAAATCCGTATACCAAACAAAGCTGAATCTTACTCTAAATGAAGATACACAGAGGGGAATGCATAATCTTCTGAATTTTTGACCTGCATGCTTTTCTTTTCCCCTTCACAAGAAGGTCAGGTGTTTCTTTCCAAATCAGTAACTAAAAATACTGCACATAAATAAACTGCTTTTTTTCTTTCTTTCTTTCTTTCTTTCTTTTTTTTTTTTTAAATTAACATAGTCTATGCAAGTATTCAAACTCAACAATAAAAACAGAGAAAAACTACAACTTCTCTGAAAAGACCCATGATCAAGTAAGTGGAATTACTGTGCTTACACAAAATATACTTTCTTTCTGAAAAAACAGGTCAGGCAATTTACATGCAATGGATTCTGATAAACAGATACGCCTCAGCTTTTAAACAGATTTCCAAAGATAAAGGATTTAATTCTGTGTTTTCAATAACACTACAGCAAAGTTGTCCAATTTGAAATAATGCCTAAAAGAATGTAGATTTCTGTATTTTACAAAGCAATGAAACAGGAAAAAAAAAAAATAAATTAAAAGAACCAAACATCTCATCCTACTCTCCACCCAAGAATCAGCTTCATTTTATAGATCTGTTTGTTTGTTTCAAAATACATTAGTAATAATTACACTTTATGGTTTGTAGAAGTAGCAGAAATACCTTGCAAAATCCTTACCCTTAGTGAACCCTTCCTAAGAACAGGATGGAAATGGTACATTTCTATTTATCGTATTTACTGGTTAGTAGATAGAAGTATATCAGAAAAAAACCAAACAAACCAACAAACAACAACAACAAACTAGAAACCTGCTAACATTTGAAATTCATACCAATAGAATATAATAACTTTTTCCCACATAAAAACTCAAAAACTTATATATGCTGTTGCTTTTTTTAAATCTGAGGATAAAGCCCTCAGATAACCTGATATTAATGAGCCTAATAGAGTGCTTCAGCTCTTAAAAAATGCAGACAGTACTGCATTGCAGCTATTTTATTACTCCCCATGTATGGTTCCCAGTTGAATATCCCATTTATCCTTAGAAGGAGTGCTAAATTTTTAATTATATAAATTGAAACACCACATATAATAACTCTATCATACACTATTAAAGCTGTATCAGTTTTCTTGTGTGGCTAAAACCATTGTTTGCTCTAAAACGATAAATCTTTTTAAGATGGCAAACCTGCTTGTAAATTTAATTACTTGTAATTTTATTTTCCTCTATGGTTTAACCTCCCTCTGTGTCTGACCAGTAATAGCATAAATCTATACTACCATTCTCCACTTTGTAAAATACTGACTACTGGGTATGAGTAATGTGAACTGATTTTTAAAGGAAAAGTCAGAAATACTGAATCAAACTAAGTATTGAATAATTGTCATTTTATTTTTGCCAGTTGATAAAAACAGCTCAGAAAGAGGCAATTCAGTGATCAGTATCCTTAATAATTACTTAAATATATTTTACACAAATAAAGTAATTCTTGCTTAGTACTTCTCTCTTAGTGGAAAAGAATAGTTTTAACATTGGCTAACTGTATTCTGCATGAAATCCCTGATGCCCATACAAGTTGGTAAACTATCATAGATAATATGATACTACAGGGCAGTCAAAGAAATAAAAAGAGTAAGAATGTCTTTAAATTATTTGACTGAAAAATAAATAAATTATTTTCACTTGGAATACAAGGTGGTGAAAAAAATACATCATTTTAGAATTGGATAGTTCAGTTGGAAGGGACCTACAATGGTCAACCAGGTGATTTTGGTGGAACAAGTAACAGCTTCTTTTTATGAACATGATTATTAATTAGATATTTATCCCAAAGTAGGAAAACTAATCAAGCAATTAATTTATGAATTTATAAAACCTCTTCAGCTGTTTTCACTATGATTTGCATTTTCCTTAATACTATTCAGTGTTCTTATAACATATCTGAGTACCCCCTTAAAAAGTAGAGAAATTTAGGTGACTGGGAGAATACAGACACTACTTGTTCATCAAGGAGCTCCTTGAAGAGAAAGACTGTGAAACATGCTCTGGCCCAGGCTTCTTACTGGATTCTGGACTTCATTAGGATGTCTGTGAGGTCTTGCATGGCTTGAGACAGTTCTCCAGACAAAGGCACCTCAATGAAGAGCGCAATCTAAACCCTCAAACCTATACCAGAGCAAGAGCCAGGTTTGCAAGAGCTATGATTTATTTCCCTGGGTTTGATGTTACAGAAAATAAAGTACTCCACCTCACTGGGAGGCACTGACGACACCAGCAGTAAAACTCCTGGAAGGTGAGAACATGCTGCGATGTGACAGAGTAAAAGAAATCAGCCACAGAGCCAAGTTTCAACTGTGTCTTGATATGTCTCAAGAGAAGGATAGAAAGAGATTATTTCATCTTTTCATTAATGCTAGCAGCTGCCTCTATTTGCAAAGCTGCTGTAGCAGTGGGCTTTCCAATGTAAGAGGACAAAATGAAATGGCAAAGTCTTTTGTATTATGCTGGATGTCTGATGTGGATTTCATTCCTAAAATACCAGGCAGTTTACCAATTTCTGAATAATGAGTATGTATTTCTACTCTGAATGAGGTAGTTTGTGTTATCGTGGAAAACTTCCGATCAGATTTTTTTTTAGCGCTCCTGAAATTTCAATTATCATCGCACAACCATAATTCTAAAGTTCCAGAATGACTAGAAATTTAATATTTTCTGAATGCTATAGAGGCGTGCTTTGGTAACCACTACCTTTATTGTATTAGGATAAGGCATGTAAGCATTAAAATTATTTTCAGAACTATGGAACAAGAATCAAACTAAAGTACAAAGTCTTCAAGAATACAAAAACTACTGAACTATTACATTATGGTGTAAATGCAGGGAAAACATCCTGGAGAGATTCCATCATGGTAGAATTATGATTATATTGTAACATGAGCTTACTGAACAAACATAAATGTTTTAATCTTAACACAAGTTTTTATTACACATTCGAATAAATTAATATATACAAACAAGTAAGTACCTTTCCCATCAATCAAATGAGGCTTATCCAGTTAATTGTTACAACACTGACATATGTTTGGGTCTACAGAGTTACCATGTATCAAGTTACAGTACTGCATCACTTTTTATGAAGACAATCTTGGACCCAAACAGCTTCTCACATCCTTTCAGTAAGGTGTAACTTTTTGTCCAGTCAATTAACTAAGACAGATTAAGAACATGTTTTTAAAAAATATATACTTAACAATTCAGTTTAAAAATCTTGTTCTGTAAAAACAACCAAACTAACCACAATCCAAACCTCAGAACTGTTCTGTACTAGTATTCTTTAACTATGAAATAAAACAATTTAACGTCCTATTAATTTCCAGGGGTTTTTTTTTCTGCTCTTCAGGGAAACACCTAATGCAGCTATTCCTCTTTATAATGGAGGTACAAAAAAGTCAAATACTATCAGCAGTAGGCGATATGTCTCCAGGAACATATTTATCTCCTTGTGAAAATAAAAAATATGCATTATAAATTCTAGCACCAGTTCAATAAATCATTATCACTGGTCATATCATCTTTGTGACCTGCTTCCCGTAAGAGGGATAGTAATTCGTGTCTTCTGAAGGTACTATTAAGCTCCTTTTACAGATGCAGAAACCAAGGTAGTATGTATCAGCACCATACTGAGGAACTCAAAGCTGGTAAGAAATTCTAGGCTCTCTTTTCATCTCTAATTTCCATTTGCACTGTTGACTCTCTAGAGATTCAGATATTGTACGTTGCAGACACAACCTATTCTCACTCTAAAGCAGAATCACTGTGCCTTCTGCCATGCTGTGCTACATTGCCCAAGTGAGTATTTCATAACACAGGGCAATCTTCACTGCAATATGGACAGAATTATGTAAGTCACAGCAATTCCTATGGTAAGGAATTAATCTGCCACACTTTTCTACAAATATTCAGACTAATTTTTCCTGCTCACTTTCATCTCACTTTTTAATGATACCAGTTATAATGATATCACTGAAGGTTCGTTCTTTCTTAATGTTTCTGTTTTTTTTTTAAATGTTATCCATTTATAAATCTGTAATTGAATCAAAACATAGTTCTTATTATAGATTTTTGCATATTGTTATTTTTATTATGTAAGCATATATATAATATATAAGCATATAGATATATACAGGTATTTCTATCCCTTTTATCTATATAATTATTAAAGCAGAGAGGGACTCCTACACAGTAGGGGTACTGGTAACCTGTTCATCTCCAGTATTTATCAGTACTTTCAACCGTGACATTTAGGATAAGTCATCAAAAATTTAAATTATGACAATTAGCACTGATTTTTTTTTTTTGTTTGAGAAACAGCCTCACTCCTCATACCTGTCCAGTATAATATATCAACTTGTTTATAATTTTGAGTGTTAATAATTGGCAATTTCTGCAGATTGAAAATAGCAGACTGCAAGTACTAGGCCTTCTTACTTTTTAGTATTTTGGGTTTGGAATAAACCAAAACCTCCAATCTCAGTCTTGGCACAAAAGTTCGTCTATTGGGCCTCCAAATCAACTCTACCCTACAATGTCTTCAAAAGTACACTTAATTTGTATACACTGGAACCCTTTGAAAATAGTTGCTTAAGGAGATTCATCATTTATTCTTTATTTTGCTAGAGTGTCCCCTAGTGTGGCAAATGCTAACTGTGAAGTAAAATAGGAACATTAGGACCACATGTTTATTTTACTGGAGTCTTAGGGATTACTTTTGAAAAGGAAAGCAGTCTGTTCCACTAAACTAATGTGTAATTCTCTTTTGTTTAGGACTAGAGGAAAAAAAAAGAAAAAGAAATAAATAATTAAAAGTTGTAGCTCCTACACCGGAAAAGACCACCCACAATTTCAAAGTGAAAGAATTGCAATACTACTTCAAATTTGGCTTCAATATAATCCTTTTGATAGAAAGAAAAACTTGAAACTCTGAAAAACACTTCTGCCTCCCCAAAGTAAATACTCGCCAATTCTTTATCCCCCACAGAGCCTCAAATTGGTCAAGCTGAAGGAAGGTATGGAGTCACATTTACTTGACTGCTGCTTGTCACATAATTCTAATGGCAGTATCATTCCCCTAACAGTGTCCAAGCCAGAAGCACAGCTGTGAAGTGTGAGGGTAGCGTTGACCTACCAATCCTACTTGGAGTCTGTAGAGTTGGAGATGATTTTTAGCTATATGGATGTACAACTTGCATTTAATGTTTCAAAAATGGTAATTTAGTCCACCCAATAACTTGGAAAGCATATAGGGGTTTTGTTCATGCATTTTTCCCTCCTATAAAAATAGAAAATAACTTCAACCTTTATGTGCTATTATTTCATACAAGGCCACAAAATACCATTTATTTGCAAGGAAATAATGAAGAACTCACAATTTTAATTCCACCATTCACGAATAGGTGATTTGGTAACAATTTTTTAGTCAATCATTACACTTGATAGACCTGAAAATGCATTACAAGTTAAAGACTTGAAAAGGATAAAGCACGATACTGCCAGGTAGCTTTCACTTTTTCTGGTACGTTACACACTCAGTACATGCATGGCTGAAACATCCATTTGGCTTGGTTTGGAGATCCGCTCACATTAAGAATAGATGAGATGGCATACTTAATTTTCCAAAAGACCTTTTCAACAGTATCTGAAAAATCTATCACTAGTTCTCTCAGTAACAAAACTTCTTTTTTTAGTAGGAGTTCACAGCTGTCAACGTGTCTTTAATATTTAATATTGTTTCACCTCCTTTGGAATTGAAACTATAAGCACTTTTAGGGACTGACTGAAAGATTGTCTGGTATGTTGTCTAGTTTCACTACACAGTCTATAATGTTGTATACTGTCTTCTGAAATACCACTCAGTGAACCACGGCAATTTGTCTCTGTTCAAAATAGAGCACAGTGGATTCCTGATCAAGCTCCATTATGCATAGCTGCTATTCCAATAAAGGCAAGTAATAATTGCATCCCTGAGCACAGAAATTTTTCATCGAACATAGGCCCAAACTGTTAGTCTAATAACAAGCTGAGTACTCCAAGTGTTTCATAACAGTAAAACTCACCTTGAATAGTTTGTCAAGGGACAGCCAAAATTTTGAAAGTAAACTAGAAATGATCTTGCAGATCATTAACGTTGAAAGGCACTATGCTCACCCTTCACTTGAGTCAAATGATGCAATTTGGGGATTGTCTCTTGAGACAGGCTGAGTGCTTAACAAGACAGATTTATTCTACAGTCTTAGCTTTATACAAGTATGTGCATAGTCACATAATATGTGAAGCACTGATCCTTCAGGCTTTGAGGCTGTTGCCTGTCAGTGCCAAAAAGCACACTAAGAACAGTGAAAGAAACCAAACCAAATTATAAAAGGATTTCCATGGATTATTAAAAAAAATGACAACAGCTAAGCTACCATCCTAATTACTGCTTATGAAGATGACCAATATTATATCATTGGTTTCCTGGGCTTCACCCATCTGCTTATAACCATCTGTCATTTCTTATACTGAAATATTTTTCACAGAAACATTTATTTATTTTTCACTTAACTCTGCGTTTGTACAGAGCCTACTACCACTGGTTTTCTGGCTCAAGAACTTTAAGCTCTTGGTAAACTAATAATGGAATGGATGACAGAAACATGTGCGTTCATATCATACTCCACCAATAAATACAAAGTAGTAAGGACAAGCTCAGTTATTTACGTTGAGTATTTGGATAGGTTATTTTGGACTGGACTTTTTGACGGCTTTGTTTGGTTTTTTTTTTCCTCTTTCTTGTGTGTTGTGCATGTGCTGGCTAAAAAAAGTAAATTAAAAATTCTTAGGAGAATAGGGAAAAGAAAGTGTTGGGAAGTTCAGGGCAATTACTGATATGGACATTCGAGTATTCTGGAACTAAAACTTCTCATTGATCAGGATCAAATGAATTTAATACTCCAGGCTCAAAAGTCTCCAGTGTCCCAGTATTCTAGTTCCTGTTCAAGGGCTCCTGGTCTCTCTTTCTTCTTGAGGCTGCCTCTTTCTGTAGACTTTCAAGTCAGTTCCCTCAAACTCCTTTCACCACGATCTGTTTCCCCTCAGTGTTGTACAAAGAATCAGAATTTCAAGAGATGGCTTCTTGTTGTAAAAGGCACTGAGAATATGACCGAGGCAGAACAGTTGGTCTGTAAAAGAACAGTGTACCCTAGGTGAACACAGGGGCCATTTAGAATTGAAAACCCTTGTAAAGATAGTAAAAACGTACATAAGCAATGAAAAGACAACTGGTGATTCCAGAATGAACTGATCACAACCAATTTCTTCATTAACAGCAATCTAAAAAGAACAACCCAGGACAAAAACTCAGATCAGAGTGCTCCCAAGTGTAACAACATACTAAATCTCATTGCATGTTAAACCCTGTCTGTATGCTATTGCCACAACACCAATAAGCAAATGACATTTAAATGTTCTAGGGGAACTTATCTATAAAATAAGCCATGCAAAGCTGATCATAATATTATTTGAAGAAAAACTTAAATTGTATTTCTCCTTCTGCAATAATTCTTCCCCCCACCACACCAAAGTTAGAAATCAGCTTTTTCTGTTACTAATTTTCATTCAGATGTTTTTTAAGTTTTTTAAGCTTAAAGTCCAGAAAGCTCAGATTTTTCTGCTCCAGTACTGCACTTTTCCAGTGACAACATCAAAGATTGGCTGCTCTTAATTGCACTTTAAAACTTCATCTGTCCTCCTTCCTTCAGAATTTCTTCCTCTATCTGTAGGTTTTCAAGTATTTTTCTCCAAATTGTTTCCATGCAAATTTTTTTCCCTTCAACCATTTTCCAGAGTCCTCAAAGTAGCTGACTGAGCTTCTGCTCAAGTAAATTTCAAAAAATACTACTGAGAAGCCATAATAATTAGGAAAAATGTTACTGTGTGGTGGGATCTTTCTGCAGTATGAGGGATTTTTTTAATATAGGAAGGGGGGTACTTTGTTTTGCTGCTTGAGGGCACAAAGATATTTGGATGGGATGGATATCAGTTAAGTAATTTCAATCAAATGGGAGCACAGCATACTTAGGATGAATAACAGTGACACTGATGTTCTTCCACAAAGTATTATACACTCTTGTGGTGAGTAAACAGATGACATCAAGGCAGAAGGGTCTAGGTAACCATAAAGAGACTGACAGTTATGGTAATGGGAAGAAAGAGCCATTAAATGTACTCAAAAAACCCCAACAAAGAATGCATAAACATCCCCATTACTTGAGGACTAATTCTGAAATAAAACATGGAACAATGAAGTTCTTAAAACGATTGCTTTTTTTTTTTTTTAAGTATAAATTAAAACAAACCAAAACCACCACCACCAAAACAACCCCCGCCCAAACCCCCCAAAAAAACCACCCCCCCACAAAAAAAAAACCACAAAAACACAAAAACAAAAAAAAACAAAACACCCCAAAAAAAAAAAATCACACCACAAAAAATCAGCACAT
>JANHGN010022583.1:29483-48899 GCA_024605025.1 Megaceryle maxima | reverse complement strand
TTTGGTTTGGTTTTTTTTGTGGGGGGGGTTTGTTGGAGGTTTTTTTGTTTGTTTGTCTAGGGTTTTGTTTGTTTGTTTGATTGTGGTTTTGGTGGTTGGTTTGGTTTTATTTTATTAGTTACACACTTCCAATGCAAAATTATCCTCAACGTATGTCAGCCTATTTATGCTAAAATGCCTGACCTGAAGAACCAGAAAATATTTCATAGGGCCTGCTTTCCACAGTGTTTTCCATACTCATAATTCCCTTTTCCATACATACAACAAAACAAACAAACAAACGAAACAAACAAAACAAACAAACAAACAAAACAAAAACAAAAAACAACAAACAACAAACAAAAAAAAAGCCATGCACACACACAGAGAAAAAATAGATTCTCAGCTGAGGCAGAGATGACACCTTAGCTTGCAGTAGAACAGGGAATTGCAGAAAAAGAATTTAAATTACAAAAGGGAAACTGACAGATTTTTTTTAAAAATAGAACCAGGATAAAACTCTGGGTAAATGCACTTAATGATGAAAATTACAACAGCTAGGATTACAGTATAAGGATTTCATATTACTACCAGGTATGTACATGTCTAATAGTGAACATCTTTGTATTTACATTTATGAACAGATAAAAATGATAGTAATAAATCCCTAGGATGAAATAAAAGTGAGCCTAATTTTAAGATTAGGAATCTAATCTCCATCAGAAATAAGATACAGGTATTTAAAATTAATAGGAGGTGTCTTTGCTATAGGCAACATGACATTCCGTATTGTACATAATGCATACTCCTGCACTGCAGGTGAAGTATTATAAACTTAAAAGCTGACACAAAAAGCAACATTTGAAAGAGAGTTTCATTAAAAGAAATAGAAAATGTCAGCAACCATCTTTGACTTCAGGTTGAATTTTGGTCCTACAACTCCCTGGTTATTTTTAGCTTTGCTCTTCTAACTAGTTCCCCTAAGGATTAACCTCTTCTCACCTCTTTTTGTATACACTCTGCAAAATGGAGCTGCTGGACAGTTCATTAGAGCAGCTTCTGCTGTTTCTTCCACTGAAGAGGATGCACGTGTAAGTTACCATACACAGGCAAGCCCAGGTTGACATGTCTCCTAAAAACTTCTGGCAGTTTTGATCAAGCTGGTGGTTCATACAAGTTTCACGGGTTAATAAAAACAAAACAAAACCAAACAAAATCAAAACCAAACCAAACCAAAACAAAAACAAACAAACAAACAAAACCAAACAAAAAAACAACAACAAAAAAACCCACAAAGCAACCCCCCCCAAAACACAAATAAAAACAAACAAACAAAAAAACAACCAACCAAACAAAAAAACCACCAAACAACAAAAGCAACCACCACCACCAAAAAAACCCCACATTGCGCAGGAACTTTGAAGCATTTCCTGCTTCTCCTTTGGAAACCAAGTACCATCACTTAGTAATTCAAGCACCATACTGGTATGACTGAAGGGGAACAATGAGGGACTAGATCAGGGGGCTTTTTCTTGTGGTACATCTTAAAGCAAGAAAAGATATTTAAATGGAACAGTTCAACCTACTGCCAGAAAATTTAGGTTCTCAAACTCTGCTAAATGGAGGTTCAAACATAGCATTAAAAATAAAGTTTCCTGATTGAATACTCCAGTTGCCTGTTTCCCTCTGAGCATGCAATCCAGTCCAAGGTTTACAAGAAGCTTTGCTTTTACAGCCTCAGCTTTATAAAGCACTCAAGGCTGCATGCTTCCATTTTCCAGCATTGCTCTACATGGTGCAAACAACGTGGAACTGCATTTAAGCGCTTGAAAATGGACTCCTTGGTGTCCAGCAACACTTCCCACTGCTCGGCTAAGTCTATCTCCTTGACACCTCTGGTGGCCAAGCCAAAAAAGTCAACAGTCTGCAGTAATGAATGAATACTCCAGGACCCTTTCATAATGGTATAGATGACTGAGGCCCTGTTTAAGAGGCCTTAGCTCATTTCCCACACATTTTCTGACCCATTTTGTCTGCCTTTTCTCAGAGGGGTTTTCCTTGTTATGTTGTGAGCTAAGAGTAAACTAATTATCTTGTTCAAATCCCTTTGCAACGCCTCTAATCCTATTAGTTATAAGAATGTGTGAATACAGATTGCACAACTTAAAAAAGGGAGAAACAGAAAATGAGACACAGAGAGAGGGAAAAAGCCAAAAGGCAGTATCCAGGAGGATCTGCTAGCCACTTCAGCCTTTTAAGACTTGTCAGGACACTCAAGACACCCATCTGTCACAAGATGGGACACTAAACACACAATTTGTAAGGACCATATTTCCTTTCTGTCTGTTGCATCGGCACCAGAGCTGTCACTATTATCTGAGGCAGCTCCGAGCCCTTTGCTCACAGCAGAGCTTGCTGACCCTTGACTCCAGTTAACAGTTACATTTTCTCTCTTTCCCCTTTCATAATGAACATTTTAATGAAGGGGATGACAATATTACAATGTGTCAAAGAAGCCATACGAAGTACAGGAAATGAATGAATGTTAGTGAAGGCATCTATAGGCCCTATGAGTCCTAATTTTTTTTCTTCAAAAAAGCCTCACAAGTCATTAAAGAGCCCTCTCGCCCTCTCCCTCAGCTGAAGATACTGGAGCGGCTGCCTCCCGCTGTCCAGTACTGAGTGAACTTTAATCACTTTTCCTATTTTGTTCACACTGGGGAAGGAGCCAGGGTTCAGTGAAAAGCCTGCAGTCACAGTCAATGTTAAAGAGCATGAAATTTATCTGACTTCCATAAAAGATGAGCTCTGCCCTTCCATTCTTGCTTTTGCTAAGCTGGCTGCTCCGGGGACAGCCATTCTCTCCTCCAAAAACAAATATTTGTTTTTAGCGTGGATGGATGCTGCTGCCTAGGAGCGCCTTTTTCCGTGCTTTTTAAACTGCAAACTTAGTCGCTTCCACCTACAAAGACGACTTGTGGTCTTGGGAAAGAAATTTAACTTTATCATTTAGACATGCTGTTTTGCAAATGAAGGTTTTAAAAATGCAAACAGTTCCTGTTTTACATGAGTAATAAGCTCTGGCTAATTGGTTACCATAGAAGCAAATTCACCAGAATTCTCAGAGAGCAAGAGAAAGATTTACCTTTTTTTTTTTTCCTTCCTCCTTCCCTGCAGAAATGTCTATGTCAATGAAAACCTAACTGTTAGAATAAAATATTAAGTTTGTTTTCTCACATACAGTACTTAGAGATTTGAGACACCATTTATCTGATGAAGATTAAAATAAATTATATTATTACATAAATTCCATTATTCAGTTTAAAAATATGCAGAACCGGCTCTACAATCTTTGAAAATCACATTTCCATTATTTGTACAATGTTTACTTTCCTTACAATGGCAAATCGATGACATTTACGTAGAAGTTAGAAGGATAAGTCTTGCACTGCATATCTTTTCTAAGGATCAGTGCATTATAAATGCAAAAACAAATGCCTGTGACTTCAGAAATATGTATTTCAGAAATGGTACCACTTCTGTGTTTTATCATTAGTCACATATTTCAAGCACAGTAGAGAAATGGAATGCAAAGAACACAAAACCAACTCCAGAAAAGTCTATCAATGGGCTTGATAATAAAAAGGTTGTGTTAAAAAGGAATGAAAAAGCGGTACTGATCCACTGACCATCCACTCTGTGTGCCATAACCCTATCTAATCCCCAACTGATACTGACAGCTGCAATGACAAGGGCTAAACTGGAGTTGTAAGTGGGAGTAATGATCGACTGCCACTTCAGTATGTCAGCAATTTCCAGAATAAAATTAATAACACACAAACACTCTACTTTAAAGCAGAGACTTATCAAAAGAAGGGAAGCACTTCTTTAATAATATCAGTTCCAAAAACTGTGCCACAGAGACTGAAAACAGCACCCAATGTCCAGCAGAGGTTAGCTGTCCATCATCAGGAACAAGATGAGCATGGGAAAACTGTTTCTGCTGTACTTTTAGTTGTGACCACCTAGGGGCACTCAGTGTCCTAGAAATGTATTGCAAATCTCAGATTTTGATCCAGCACCATTCTGGTGTAGAGCACATAACATATTCACTATCCAGCATCCTACCTTATATTCTACTTGAACAACAATGATGAGTATTGTTTATTGATATTTTATTACTGGCAGATAACCAACCAGACAGACTTTTTCCCTCTAAATGCTTCTAAAGAGCTTTTCCTGATAAAGGCTTTAATATACCATGAAGGTTTTTAAACCAACAGGCAAAAATATACAGACCACATCTTTTGAGAAAGTGATTTCACATTTTATGTCTGGACTTCCTCCAAGCTGCAAAGCAACTACAAACTGCATGGAAAGCTATCTGGAGGGAATTCTCTTAATTGTAATTCACTACAGCCTTGAAAAGGAACATGGCAAAAATGGAAATTAGTATAAATCTGAGAAAGCAGAACAAGGTCAAGAGAATTTCACATTTTTTTCTACTTCACATACATTCTTCTTTTTCTACTTCATATTTTATATATACAAAATATAAATACAAACAGAAACATGTTCCTACGTTTCAGCATTCTCTGAATTCCTTTTAATACAAATTACTTGGCATAATTAGTCTTCCATATTTTTCTCAAAAAAACCCCTTAAATATGTTCATTGAAGTAATCAGCAAAATAAAGTCTTAGATTGAAGCAAATGGTTCATTTAGGCTAAACTGCAGCAGCCTACTAGCCAATCCTATCTGCTATTTTATGGTCCAGTTTTATAGCATGAAAATTCTGACTTTCAGCCACATTTTTTTCTGTTCAAACAGGGTTCACTTAACAAGCAGAATGCAGACCTGCTGCTTTCCCTTGTGGCCAACTTCACTTGTTCAAAGTCTTTGAGAATCTTGGAACACGGCAATAGCTCTTAAAGGAACTTTGGCCTGCAGCTGTTATTAACTAGCTTTGGACGTATGGACCTCCGTTGACAAGCACCTCATGTAGAGAGGTTAAAAAATTGCTACCATATGCTTTCAGCTTTTTTAACCTACAATGTGAAGGCTCAAAAAAAAAAAAAAAAAAAACAAGACAAAAATCCATTTCACTACTTTAAAAATACAAATCAATTTACACATAAACCAACACTTCTTTTTATCTTATACTGCCTTACAGTTATGAAATATATATTTCATTTTTACAGTGGTGCTGTAGTGTTCCAAAGGCAAGAGCTGATTTCAATGAAAGGAGCAACTGGTATAAAGATCTCAACAGGCTTTATTACTGGACACAAATTCAAAACAACCACACTCTTAAAACTAGCATTAAATAACAAGCAAAATCTGTGTCAGGAGAACATTTCTATCGCACAGAAAAGAATTTTCTCCTTAATGAAAGCTAAATCTAGCACTGCTTATTACACCTTTATTCTGGCCTCGCATGTATACGTGATGTTAGTTTTCAGTTATGTGATCCAGTTCAGATATGGAGGATCTGTATGCCCAACTCCTTGTCCCTTTTTTCCAGATCAGGCTTAGCCAAGGTTATCATCTCTTAAGACAAGCACAGCATCATCATGCAAGTAATACTGTCCAGAGTACCTTTCGTACTCACTCACAAAAGTACTTGTACCAGTCCTTATACCATACAGTGCTTGAAATGGATATTCTATATTTTTAACCTTGTTGAAAAAAAAAAAAATCAATTATTTGATGAACAATTTTAAGTCTCTGTTCTATAGTTTCTCATATGATTCTCCAGATATACCTTAATAATGTTCAGTGAAGATCTTAGCGAGTCTCAGCTCATCATACATCAGAGCTGAGTTCACAGATTTCAGATTCTACAGCTACAGATTTCATTAGTTACTGGAGGAATACCACTGAGTATCAACAGAAATTTAGTTTATATGTTGAAGTAGTCTGTGGGTTACAATGCCTAACGGGACTGGTAGATGAAAAAAATATTACTGTGTAATCAAACACCTTATGCAAGACATTCACGATGTAGCCAAAAATTCTAAGCAGTAATCAACAATAAACCAGAAATATGTTTATAAATCCAAGATACTGTTCTAGTAGACAACATGAAAAGCCCAGGAGACTTAATTTCTCTTCTACCACATTGAGCTTTACCACTATGTATTTGAATACAGGCCACTTTTCCCAAAATCCATGGATATTCTGTGTGCCAGATGTGTTATTATTCAAATAACAGAATTTGCATTAGGAATACTACTAGAAGCTACCAAGTATTACATACAATGGGCAAAAATACAGTATTTCTGTCCAACCCAAGCAAACTGTAGATCTAGAAGAAATGCAGGCATTAAAGGATAACTTGCTATCATATCTTAAGTACCTGCAGAATCTCATTATGAAGTTGCTTAAATACTATACATATTTAATATTTTTATAATAAAATAACAACTAAACAGTCATCCCACAAAGTACACAAATACACTACAAAAATTTCATTTTAAGATGATGAAAAAGAGTATCAGTGCTAAGGGTCTAGGAGTAGGAGTTATCACCTGTCTTCAGCAAGTTGAAAATATTAAATTAGGTGTTTGTTTAGTTGTGGAGCTTTTTCTAATCTTGCTTTTGGACAAATTCTTAGACAGACCGTGTCTTCCACAATTGCACAGCTTTATCACAGGCACCCATGAAGGGAGGGATTTCCGTTCTCCACTGGTGGCACAAAGACACAGTGCAGGAGGTTCATGGAAGTACTCCATCTCTGCAAACACAACATTCCCTGGCACACAGTCAAGAGACAGAACCTTGGCCCAAGGGAACTCTGGGGATGCTCTGCTGGAGCCCTCCCTGCCTCTGACCACCCCAGCCACCGCACAGCTCAGGAAACTTGATGGGAGTAGCTGTGGGAGCCTCTGCTCTCCTGCAAAAAAGTCAAACACGAAATTTTGATTTTTTTCAGTTTGGAAAAACATTCAGGGCGGACCTTCCAAAAGTAATTTTAAAACGTCTAGCTTATGTTTTCTCTTTGAGGGGGAAAAAAAAAACAAACAAAAACAAACAAACAAACAAAAAATCAGAATCATTAAAATACAACATACAAGATAATCCCATTAGCATAGAAGACCAAAAGTGAACTTTCACTTTAACTGGAACTTTCACAATAACCACTAGATGATACTCTACTTCTATCATATTTATCCTCTTATTTTGGTTCTATGTACCAGTACACCATTTAAAAATGAAAATCATATAATCAAGAAAGAAGAAGATGCATTTTTATTTGAATATTATAAGTATTTGAACAACAGAACAGAATAAAATCAAGATACTTTATAAATCTCCTATCGTTTTCCAAAATCAGTATCAGCCAACTAAAATAACTAATTAAAAATGATCTACTGTTCCATACTGATGTATTCAGGCTACATTATCAGTAAAAACAGGATGGATATTCTGATTGGCATTCCTCCTCATACACTATGAAGATTTAGCCAGTAGCACATGGTATAAGTTATTGTCCTTTTCTTAAACACTGTCAAGTATATTACTGCCTTCATATCTTTCTTTATGTGACACTATTGAGTGACTCATAATTATTCTAGTTGAATAAGTTGTCAGTATTTACACTGAAGAAAATGTAAAAGATGTGCTGTAAGTAACCCAAGGATTTTAATTAAGCTTTGTAAAAATAGGCCACAACTCCTTTCTTAAAATTCAAAGCATTTTGCCACCAGTAATGAGTGGTAGAGCCACAGAAGGGCAAAACAACATCTTGACTAGTTCCCTAATATCTTTAATTAAATGTAAGGTTTAACTCTATAATGCAAGTTTCAATGATAAAAATATTCCAGGACTTAAAAACATCATAGGTATGAAACAGAGGATTTAATAATTATATTGTACAAAGTAAGATGTAATAAGTAAGTAGTCAGCTTCTTTAGAGGACAGACATTTTTTAATACAATGCAAAATATGACATATTTCCTATATATGATAGTAAAATGTATATCTGAACACTAACAGAGTTAAATATAGAAGAAATATATGATTTAGGAGGAACATGTATTTTATCTGGAGTTAGCAATGGCACCATGGCCTAGCTACAGCTCTGCTTTCATCAGTGAAAGCCACAACACACTGGAGTTCAGTTATTGTAAAATTAAATAATTTAGTGAACCCACTCCGCTACCTTAAAATACAGCTTTCTTTGCAAAAGCAAACATTTTTTATTAAGTTAATCTGGCTGTATGTACTAAGGCTCGTAATTTGGTCAAGGGGCCCAATTCACCAGCTCCTGGAAAGCATCAGTCTTGATTAAACTGTATGGAATGATAATGAACAAAATGTCCTTAGACCAACAGGATAGTCAACATAAAGCAGTTTCTTTAAACTTCTACCTTGCCATTCATTTTTTTTAAGTACTAGTGTCATTTCTAATGAAGATAGAAACAATGTTTTAATTCTTTAATTTGTGCATGATTTAAAATCAGTATAAATTTGCCAGTATGAACAATTCTTGAATGAGAGGAGAAGATGCAGTTCTTTAAAGAACAGTCATCGCACCTGAAGAACAGAGTACTCTGTGTTGCTTCCTGGCTTTAGATTTAAATCAGGGCAACTATTTACATCAGGCACCTCCATTGCTGGGAGATGCTAATTCCATGCAGTTCACCACCATGCATGTTTAGCCTATTTATCCAAATGTCAATAGCATCGTACAGTGTCACACAACTGACTAAGCATAGATTGAAAATTCACTATTCAACAATCACGTCTTCATGGTCACTTGGCACAAGTATTATGTTTCATGCCACGGATATTATAGCAATTCTGCAAATACACTTGATGGGTAACCAAGAGGTTTTTAGAGTAAATGCAGCCCAATTTCCTGTTCCAACAAGGAAAAGGAAGTTATTTCACAGCGAGGTGATGAGTAAATATAATTAAGAAAATTTATGAGGGTTTTTTTCAGTAATTATTGTTTTCCCATGTATAATTCTTTTGTTACTTATTACATGTTAGCAATCAACTTTTCAGGGATCCTGGCATGAAAGCCCTTTGGAGATTTCAGCAGTACTGCAAGGCATAATTATCCCTTGTATCTGCACAATGTTAAACTAATTGCCCTCACATTTCAAATGCAGTATCAGAAGCCATGTGATGGTTGAAAATGAGCTCTGCTTTGTGACCAGAGCTCTATCCCAAGAGACTGGCAACAGTGTGCATATGTCTTACTCCTTGAAACTTGCTTTCATAGCTCTATACTGAAGCATGTTGATTGTCTATTTATGAGAAGGAAAAAGAAAGCAACAACTAGAGTCATGCTAACACCTGCAACAACTGTCAGGGATATTCTGCTTCATAATAAAACAAGTCTTATTTCAACATGTTTGCCCACAGAGTTATTTCTAGAATTAAAAAAAAAAAAAGAGAATTTTTAGAGAAGCCATCATTCTGAAGTTGTCAGAGAAGTACAAATGACAAATATGCACAAATGAGAATGATAATCTAAAATCTGATTTTATCCTTTAATGTGTTCCTTTGACAGCCGCAAGCTTTGATGGGATACCAACAGCAAAACACTAAAACCAATTTCTGCTAGATTCTGATAAAAATGATCTGTCCTGCATCTGAAAAGCAAAGCAATCATAAGTTTTGAAATGAGAGCAAAGATGTGTCATACATGCCATAAGGGCATGTGCGCATTCTACAAAAACAGGGAAAGAAGAGGGAAACTATGCCCAGGGGAATTTCAGATCACTTCATATCAGTCTATGGCAGATATGATATACTGCATTACTAAATTAGAAGATGTTTATCAGCTTAAATCAAGTTTTGTCTTTCCTGTCCACAATAGAAAAATAATATATTTATTCTTATTTTTAAAATCTTTGGGGAAAATTACACAACTTGAAACAAATGGAAAGCTAAATGATAAACAAAAAATAGTATTTCTTATTTCTGTGCTTTGCATCTCTCTTTCCAACAAAGAGAATAAAGAGTCACAAACATCTCTTTAGATTAATGGATTTATAACCTTTTCATATGCTGGGACATAGAGACAAACTGCAATCAGTACCAAGATTTCTGGTCTCATCTTTCTGTTTACTCGGTAACAACCCAGTTTCCCACATACTTCTATGCAAGAGTATTTCTACTGAAACATTTTCAACTTCAGATTTAGTCCAGAGATGAGCAGCAGCAGCCAGACCAGCAAGAACTGACCTAAGGATTTGATTTGTATTAAGTTAAATATAGTTTAAACTGCTAGGCATTAAGGAGAAAAACAAAACAAAACAAAACAAAACAAAACAAAAAAAAAAAAAAAAAAAAAAACAACAAACAAGAAAAGCAACAACAAAAAAACACACAACCAAAAAAAACCCACAAAAAAACCCCCTTAAAAGTTAGGTTTGAGGATTGATAGCAATTCTGAGGACAGCATGCAAACATATAGGGAGAAGAAAAGTTTTAGAAAAACTAAAAAGTAGTTTCCAAACATCAATATCAAAGTCTTTTGATATTTGCAATTTAGCAAACTATAGAATGTTTTAGCAACTGAACTCCCAGTTTTTTTCACATTTATTTAAATATTATTCTGAGATGACATATTATTAAAAAAGCCCATGCAAATATACTCTAGATTGGGATATGCCTCTCTTCTTCCCAAATTTAGGAAATCTTAAAATTCACTCTATAACTCTTATTTTAAATAGCATTATAACACCAAGAAACACAGGGCTTGAAGCTGTAGTTGAGGGTGGAGAAGAGGAAGGAACAGCATGTATCGGCTTCTATAAAAAAGGAATTTCCATTTAAGAATTTAATTCTTGAGTTTCTGAAGAATAGCACGGTAAGACTGAGTCACATGGCAATTTTTAATCATACAATTTCGTGCTATTTTACTGAACAATACCTTGGAAAAAAAACCAAAACAACTTAAACCTCTACTGCATGTAAAGCCATTAATAATTAGCCCAATTACTTATATAGGACCCTTATTTGGTTTAATTATAATCATGACTTATGGCAGTATATAGATTTGCTTAGTATTGACTGTTTTCCTCAGTTTCATAAAAACTGTCTCACACAGAAAATATGAAGTTGGAATGTAAAATATGTATTTCCCATCAGTATGAGACAGTCCAACTCTAACAAGACAATGCAAAAAACCCCATAATTGAATAGTGTTTTCAAAAGTTTTTTATGTTTTAGCAACTTGTATAAAGCCTCAAATAGGGGATATCCCCTCTGTCTCACAGGCTTTAAAAAGGGTTGAGGAAAAACCTCAGAAGGAAAACCAGAAGACTCAAGAGAACTATCATTTTGGCGCATATTGTTACTAAAAGCCTGCGCCTAGGATGCGAAATGTAGAAGCAGATCTGTCTCCCAGTCTTTGAGTCTACTAGTTCTTGTGGTTAAAGTCGCTTCTACCTGGGAAATTATCTTGAATGGAAAACATCTGAACGCCAACCACCACATAATTCTTGAAAGCACTAAGCATATAAATCAGAATCATATGGGCTCTTGGTGTTGAACTGAAACCAATTCATGCCTCAGTTTAGCATTGAAAATAGCAAAGAGATTAGACATTTGTTGAGCAGCTTGGAGAGTCTCACAAAAACATTGAACAAAGTATGATTGCATGTCAACACATGACCAGACTTAAATTGTCTACATATGTAATTAGCACGGACCTTACACATCTTATTTGCATCAACTATAAGAGAGATTGTGCAAACCTAAGCTCTGGAGATGTGCTGATGCATTTACTAGGAACGTGGAGGAGTTACCCAAAGCATCAAAAATACCAGGTGACCATTGTCCCAGTAAACCTTTGGGCAACAATCTGACTCCAGTATTTTTATGAGGTTGCAATCAAAATGCTATTTCAGCAGAGCATTAGGACCCCACTGACATTGTCTCCAGGAGCCCAAACATTGCTAGAAAGAGGCAAGTATACCACATTTCAGTAATTTCTCTTTGAAGCCTAGATTACACCTCCTGGAAGTGCCTGACTGCAAGAAAATGACAGAAAGCAAATCCAAGTTCCTCATATTTGTTTAAAGGAACATAAAAGGGAAGCATGGGAAACAAATTCAAACAAAATGTGTCCAAGGGAGAGACGCATAGACTTATCCTGGAAAGGCTGCATTCTTTTTCTCAGAGAAAAAGGAATCTTTAAGTAGGGCTGTGGTTTTTAAGCTCCCAGGGAACTTTTCAGGCAAGAGATGTAAAACACCAGGACCAAGGATACCAGGTTCTCAGAAGTAACGGCTCTTTGGAGGATGTTTACAAGACCTAAGCACTCTCTTCAAAAGGCTGAAGTTCTTACAGAAGTGAAGAAAGTCTCACAAAATTCACATTTGTTGGTAAAACACAGTTTCATAATTTCAGATTTCACCATGCTGTTGAGATTTCCCTTCTTTTTCTGAGACTGAAAGAGGAGGAAGGAAAAATGGGAAAAGGACATGCAATCCCTTACAAAACTTTCCATGGAAATCACTTAAGTGTAGCTGTCAGAGCGGCTCTCTGAGCTGTCAGAATGCCTCCTCATATATCAAAGTGGGAATGAAAGCAGGTAGCAAGGAAATCTGTAACAAATTCCTACTGAGTTAAACTATAGATTTCCATACTAAATTACACAATTATTTTTCCTATTACAAAGATTTGACTCTAAAAATAGCTGCAAGACTTTGAAGTCCTTGCCTGGCCATTTTAACAGTCTTCACAGTTATTCTCAAAAAATTCCACATGGACTTATTTCACTATTTAAAAGCAAAGTTTTTAATTCAGGAAGAGAATGCTCATCAGATCCTACCTTAACTTAAATAAGACTTGAAAGTTTCATACCAGTGCAGAACAGAAATGAGGATTAGTTTCCCCACGGAAAATACTTAGCATATGTAAGATAGTTAATGGAAACAGAACTGCACTAATGTATTTTACATTATGAATACTCATAGATATGTTATTACTTCATGCTTACACCATGCCCCTTATCTGATAATCCTCAAATGTGTTTAAAACATTAATGACTATCCTCACAGATGCTCTACTATGTTGGAAATATTTTCCTGTTGATTTTATTTCCCTCGTGTGAGCTCTCTGGGCACACAGTACTGCACTGTATCTGTCTGGACAGTGCCTATCAATGCCATGGAAAAAACATCATTAGCAAATTCACAACAATTAACAGGTCACTCTGGAACACTGAAATTGTGCAATGTGTGTGCACCCACATATAACTTGTATACCACAGTTATTCTAAAACCATACTGTATCTATTACTTCAACCTACATCTAACCCTTCATAATCCTAAACCAGAGCTGTTACTTCTGTGTTACACACAGCACAAAATATTTCAGAGAATTTACAGCTGAATTTAAAGCAAAAGAGTAGGTAAGAAAAGGAAGACAAAACATAATGGGATTGTAAACCTACAGGTTGGGTGTATTTATAATTAAAGCTATTAAGACACTGGAAAGTTATCTTCTCCCCCTCTTACAAAGATATGTGTGAAAAGCCACTTAACTTGGCCCAAAGAACTGACTAACAAAGAGCACCTTGAACAGGCTAATAAACCCCACTCTTTTTGACAGAAAAAACAACATACTTTGAGATTACATAAATTGTTTCATTATACATGGCCTATTTACATGAGCATTATATAGACCAGAAAATGATTTAAACACTAAAAGCATGTCATTTTTCCAGCTTATAAGTTTGTTCTATTAATTATTATTATATTTCAAATTTACAATACTCCTCATACAATATTTACATAGAAGACACTGGAAAAGTTGGGATTGCTAACACAAAATATAATTTCTTTAAAAACCCCCATATACTGTAAGAAGCTAAAATACCAACTGAGACACGATTCGTGCCTCTCTTAGACTTAAGAAAATATTGCCTATGAATGTAGATGCTGGTGAACGTACAAAGAGCTGTCTCTCCTTCACCTACATCCTTTGAGATCTAAATAAATAACAATTCACTTTTAAGATGATATTTGTAGATATTTTCTGTAGATTAAGACAATTCTCATCTCACTAGACAACCTTAGTGAAATATTTCATGTATTACTTACAAAACCAGATTTCCAAGTAGCTGTAAAGACCTCAGCCCTCTAACTACCTGAGAAAAAAGGTCACATGCGGTTTTATTTCATTTTGTATTCGAAGCTGTTTTATACAGTATGTTCCCATTTTTATCTTAACCGACACATATGCAAAAATAAGAAGTCAATCTCTAGGAGGTTCTCTCACATCTAGTTTTCAGTGCACTTCTTGGAAACAGGACATAAGTGATTTCAAGCAGCACTTGGAAGACTCTGGTTGAGCAGCAGCTCTGGTCAGCCTTTGTCCTTCACTTCCAGAGCCTTCATCCTTCACTTCCAGAGCCTTCATCCTTCACTTCCAGAGTCAGATTCATCTGAATCCTGGTGCCAAAAGCCAGAAGGCTGAGAATCCTCAGATCATAATAGGTCTGCATTACCACAGTTACCATTAGTATTGGTATGCCTTCAAAGAACAGGAAATAGTATTATGCCAAGTATTCAAAGTGAGCATTTCATTGCCAATCCCTGGAAGCTACAACAGAGTTATTTCTCTGGCTCAGCAAACTTACATTGCCTATACGCATATGTGAATTAACTGGAGTAGTACTCATTATGTTATTTAGATTTGAAAGTGGGCATATGAGCATTTATTATAAGGCATAACATATCCAGCTTATTAAAGATTAGGTAAAAAACTTCTAAAGATAAAATTCTTCATACTTTCTAATGCCTGGGCTATGCATTATCTTTGTGCTTCCATATCAATCACTGCATTGAATGAAAGAAACCTGCACTTTTGGTTTCAAAATTTCCTTCTTATTTCCTACTATGTAGTCTCACTATATCAATTCCAGCTGTACGTATTTTGACAGATTTTACACAGATTATGTTCCTTTTGCTATAAGCTTCTTCTGTTTTTATAATACAAACTGAGGCATTGTTTCCTGCAGAGGCACTGAATACGTAATTAGTGTGAGCTAATTTAGGGAACAGCATTGCTCTAAACTTGGAGGAGGTGACATTTGTATTGTTATAAATTGACCAAACAGTATAACGAGACAAGGAAGTGATTTTGGGGGGGAAGAGGGGGGTGGTGGTGGAATCAAGAAACAGTCCATAAACTTGTTATTTAAGAATAACAACTGCACTGTAAAATATGGTTTTGAAGTTTGATGCACTTTACATAAGATTACTCAATAGCCTATACTGACAACAGATCACAGATTGTGAATCATTATGGTATGTTTCTCCACAAAGCAGCACATAGGCTAAGTTAATGGGAAGGAAAAAGACTGAAGTCTTGCACTTGACCACAGAAGTAGACCCATGACCAATTACCTCACAAATAAATCTTGTTTTATATGCAGATGCATATGTATGTTTCTATTCAGTGTGTTACAGCAAATGGATATGCTTACAATAGCTCTGAGATAACTTGCTCCAAAACCTCATGAGAACACACTTGAAAATTACAGTTCTTTGTTTTCTATTCAAAAATGCTCAGACATAATTGTACTTAATTATTTAATCAAATGAATATTTTACACTCCTAGCTAAATTGTTCTTCAGGGATGAGTCCATTTCTTCCAGGTTTTTTTTCAAGCTTGTTCTTGGCTTGAGGTGTTATTAATAAATATTTAATGTAAACCATAGAACTGCTTACCTATAAACACAGATGCACTGAGAGGGTTTAGTAAAGCCTCTGCAACTGCCCACATACTGAATTTTGTAGGAATAGAGGGAAGTTGTCAAAAAAATTTCTGTGGAAGAACAGTTGATGAATCCTCTCAGAGTTAGAGTTGAGGCTCTGAAGAAAGACTTTGTTCATATACAGAAACAATTTTGACAACATTTGTCATCTTTAAAAAGTTACGTACATTAAATAACTTTGTACCTTAAGTAACTAAGATGCTTAAGTATCTGATGCTTCAAGAGTATGGGGAAAATGACAAACAATACATACATAATGCTTACTTCATTACATAGCTTGTCAATATTATGCAGAATCTGTATATTCTGAAGATACTGAAAAATATCCCTTTAAAAAAAGAACCACACAGGCAAGGATGTGACCACACAGGTTTCTGGCAATCATCTACAGAAAGAGCATTTTGTAAATATCAACAACCTAAGCGTGTTGTGAAACTTTCACAGAAAATAGTTCTGATAAAACATCAATATATTTCACCCCAGAATTTGTTATATTGCATTAGTTTCAGCAAAAAGAAATCCTCACCCGGAGTGAAATGCATTGGATGACTTAACACATATTCCACCCTTCTGTTTTTATTATTTTAGCTTATAGAAATATAGAATAATTTGGGGAGGAAGGATGTTCAGAGGTCTCTAGTCCAAATCCCTGCTTAAAGAAGGTCTAATCAGATCAGGTTGCCCAGGACCAGTTGTCCAGTTGGGTGTTGAACATCTTCAAGGAAAGAGATCCCACTAGTCTGGGCACTTGCTACAGTGTTCAACCATCCTTCATGGTGAATTTTCATCTCCTAATATATAATCAGAATTGCATATATTCAACTTCATTATTGTCCTTGTTCTACCACTGTGCACCTTTGAGAAGTGCATGTCTCCATCTTCTCTGCACCCTCTGATCAAGCTTTTGCAGCTATAAAAAAGGTCTGCCTTCACCTGCTATTCTCTAGGCTAAACTGACCCAATTCTCTGTGCCTCATCTGCTCCAGCTCCTAACCACTGCAATGTGATCTTTTTCTAACAAGAAGCCCAAAAATGGAGACAGATTTTGGTTTATCTGAGAATATACATTTGGAAAGACTGCTGACTGGAGTACAGCTTTAAAACATACCCTAAAAGGAAGATGACAATAGTATCTTACAAAATGTTTGAAAAATCTCTATCATATTTCAGACTGCATTTTCATAATTAAGTAGTTTAAAGATTCAAAATTAATCTCCAGGAAATAAAATACTTATTAGAATTTTTGAATAAACTATTACGTATTGTCATAAAGAAAATGGTTCCAAAGAATGCTATGAGTGGTAACATGCCAGTGGAATTTAAATAAATCCAAATTATACATCTTTTAGGCACTAGATAAGTAAGACATTAAGACAACTGTTCCACAAAATATTATGAATGCCAAATACAGTCTCTATGGAGATCACTTCAAAGGCCAATTTCCTGCATCCATAAAATCAAGTTTAAATTATGTTCTGCATGGGTCTTTTATATGTGATACTGTTACCATGAACAACCAAATTCCATTACATATCTATGAGCAATTGTTCTCCATTTTTTATGACGGTGAAAAAATATGCTCTTTAAATAGATTTCAATTTTTCTTTTGATTTTACAATATTAATACAGGTAGACATTAAAGGTTAGCTGAAAAGGAACGATAGAGCATTTCTATGCACTTTTATCTCACCTCAGATATAGGACATGATCTCTAAACCCGGT
The DNA here is from genome assembly GCA_024605025.1 of Megaceryle maxima. Lineage (NCBI taxonomy): Eukaryota > Metazoa > Chordata > Aves > Coraciiformes > Cerylidae > Megaceryle > Megaceryle maxima. The sequence goes on along the minus strand of JANHGN010022583.1, from coordinate 31,448 downwards.
ATATACAAAACTTCTCTTGATACAACTTGTTATTTTGTCTGTGAACAAAAATTGCAGAATCAGGTCTATCTTGAATTTCTCTGCATTTTTTGTTATGTCCAGTTTCACTACAGTGATGAATTGACTTTGAAATGAATAATGAAAGCAACACATTTAAGCTTTCTCTTCCCTGAAAGTCAGCTTAAATATTAACAGAAAATAAATTAAACTTAATTAACTACAAGCTACTTATTACCAATTACAAATTACTATTATCTCATTAAAAGAAGAACAAAGTAATGCTGAAGCCTCATTATCTCTACACTTAACACAGGATTAAACTGTTCCCTGTAACTATTACTCATCATAGGTAAACCTAAATGGAAGTAACTTCTCAGAACTGCATATAATCATGAAACAAGATGGAAAAAATGAAAGCATGTGAGACTTGCAAGGCTTTTCAGTACACTTCTGCTTTTCTTTAGGTCTCCCCTGAAGAAAATCGAGACTGATCTTTGACAAGATTTCTTTGTATGAATTGTCAAATTTTGTAGAGTTTCAGATCTTTCATCTCAAACAATGCAGTTCTTCCATGCACCTGGAACCTAACCAGGATTTAACTTTCAAGGTCACTAAACTAACTTCAGTTAGGCCAGACAAAGATAAATTAAAAATATTTAGTTCCTTCCACCTTCAGTGGCAATTGGCACTGGATTAAAATGTTTCCTGTTTGCAGCAGTATAAAGTACACAATGTTTGTATGATCAGAAAAGAAGAACTAGAAAATTTTAGTGAGGGTGTTAAGGAGACAGATGAAGAGGACAGATCTGCCTGTTTGAAGAGTGACAATTTTTCCATGGGATACTTCAATATGTTTGCATTTAAGTTTGGTAAACAGGAAAGAAACAACTTTGTTTCTCCTGCTCTTAATGGAACTATTTTAACACTACTGTCCAGAGGCACCATTTAAGATTTCAATGAATTGCTGTGGAAGTTCTATAGAAAATTATAAAATTAATTCATGAAAGTGGAATGTTTCTTTTAACCCCAGTATCTTCACTAGTTTAAAAGGATTTTGTAATTTTGTGAGGAATAGAAATGTTATGAAAAAAGAAACTTTAACCTGGATTTGGATTTTATTAACTGGATTACTTCTTTACAAAAGATTACTCTAAAGAACACAGGACTGCTGCCAGGTATGGAGGTCAATCACTCACCAAGAGTCTGAGACCTGCAGCTTTCTCTGAAGTTAGTAGGAATAGCAAGTGTTCAGTGCTGTGAAAATCAGGTTGGGTTTTTCTCTTTATTGTTTGATAGCTTTAAAAATGTTTGCTAGATGACAGACACTTACAAATTTATTTATAGCATCTTCTGCCCAACTGCCCCCTTTTTCTTTTAGCAGTATTATTTTTTTTTCCTTCCCCATCATCCTATACCCTTTCCAGTAAATCAGTGATTGCAATATGCAATTCTCAGAGCTACAGAGAATTGTTAACTTCCTGTTAGTATTATGCCGAATATCGGCTACAGTAGATGAAGTAGACCTTCATACAGTGAAACATTCAAATACATGAGAATTATGAAATTCCACAAGTGTCATAAGATGAAAACTTACAGATGGATGTTCAAATTTTCTAAATATTTTCTGATTGTCCTAACCCTGGAAGCATTTCATTGTATGTACTCAACAGGACTTCATTCAATAGAATGAAGAATAGGACTGAATTCAATAGAATCAAGATTTCATCCTCTGATTCACAGCAGCTACACTGCTGGTTAATCACAGCAGCTAATTTTAGGCACCTACATATAACATTGCAAGAACAATACAAGCATTAGTATTATTAATGCAAGTCAAAATTGTTGAAGCTTTTTTTTTTTTTTTTTTTTTTTATTAAAAAAGGCAAGAGAATGCTTTCAAAACTATTGAATAATTTTTTTGGGTTTCCCTACTTTTTCCTTAAATAAAGTATCTTTTTTGTAGTG
>JANHGN010022583.1:6045-29265 GCA_024605025.1 Megaceryle maxima | reverse complement strand
TTTTTTTTTTTTTTTTTTTATTACAAAAGGCAAGAGAATGCTTTCAAAACTAATGGACTAGATTGTTGGCTCTCCCTACTTTTTCCTAGAATAAAGTTACTATCTTGTAGAACAATATTGGCTAATGTGCTCAGCTTATTAAATCTTAAAATGCAAGTATTTCTTTTACAAAGGTGATTTTAATTCTTTCCAGTGACTGCTGTTCAGTGCATATTTTAAAATTTCCAAAAATTTTATTTCCTGAAATCTAATAAGCTTCTGATGTTAGTATTCCTCCTAGCCAATTCCTTGGAATGACAGTTTTCAGCTACTAGATCCACATTTTCCTATTCTCACATTCTCAAGTTTTAGTAGCATGCAGAACTAAGAACTTTAAGTTGCTGTACATCATCTCTCCAAGTTTATGCTTAAATCAACTTGTCAGAGGGCAACACTATCAAACTTTTTGATTTGCAAAATGCAGACTAAGTATTATTTCAATTATAAAATTATTAATTCTGACACAGGGGCTATTCTTGGGTCAACATTTGTGGTAATCTCATTTGGTGTCATCGGGGAGCTTCCCATTCAAAACGTAACTTTGCTTTCTCAACATATCCTGTCATGTTCCCTCAAGCATTTACAGCTCTTGTTCTATCCAATGTAATTTCAAGGGCCACATTTTTCACTCTACTAATACAACCATCTGCAACATCGTCTGCATATGTATGTAGACCTGAAACTACTACTCTGCCAAAACCCATATGAACTTTCCAGATTCTTCCTCCATCTATAGGTTAAATTAATCTCTTCACTACTAATATATGTTTCAGGAAAGAAGTAAGCACTAAGCAATCCTTTGAAAATCTGTATGAGTAATAGGAATGTTATTTTCATCCAGTCAGCTAAAAATCTGAGAAGTTTCTAAAATGTATTGGTAGTGTTCCTTTTTCTTGCGTACACAATGATCTGTATGGTTATACTCTTCTGAATTACAGCACTGTTATTTACAGGAGAAGATGGCATATAGTTGTTGAAGTGTCCAAAATACACTTTTTTTTTTTCATAGAATATGAATATATTCATTTTCTCCCTTAAGTTAATTAGCTTTCTTATTTTCAAAGGAACACAGTGTTCTATTACCATGAAGAGAGTCTTACTTGGGTAAAATATCAAACAGGATAGATTTGTAAAAGGATTGTAAATAATTTGTCTAAAAATAACATTGGATATGTTCATTGTGGATACAGCTAAAACCTTAAATGGACATTAAATTAACATTCTCTAGAGCGCTACACAAATGTTAAAATTTCTATCAATTCTTGTAAAAAGCAAGAAAATAAGCACTGTTGTTTCTATTTTTGTGGTTACAAAAGCAGACAGAGGCTAAGTGACTTGCCCATAGCAATGCTGTGAATCAATGTCTGTGCCAGGACTAAAATATAAGTACTTTTTTTACTACCAAGAATGCTAAGACACTGCTCTTTAACATATATACTGTTTAATACTTATTGCTACAAAAACATGCAGTGTGCACCTGGAATTGGATTAGTACAAATATTAGTTAATGGTTTATAGTAATTTGTTGTTAGGTGAGTTGGTGGATGGATAGAAATACTAGTTTAGCTACTGCATTACAGCTTAAAGCTCCTTCCCCCTTAGTTGAATGAGGTCCTGTGATAGTTACTCCCATTTGAAAATCACTGCATTGAGCAGTCTTGATTCCCAATGTAGCTATACACATGCTGTGGATTTCAACGTAACCCTAAGGTAGCTTAGATCAATATTCCTATTTATAAAGAGTGTTATTTTTCCACCTGGATCCAGTAGTATGTGGAGGCCACAGCTGAAAGGAAGGCAGAACTGCATGGCAGCAGTTAACAAATGCACAGTGAGAAAGGGAAGTCAGGTAGATGGGGGGGGGGATATAAATGTGTATATATATATACATATATATATAAAGAGAAAGTAAGAACAAAGAAGATTGAAGTTGTTTACGCCAGAAGTCTTTAAGATGGTAAGGAATTCAACCCTACATTTTCTTGCTGTTACCACTGCTCAGTAGACAGCTTTGTCCCTCCACTAGCATGCATGCTTCTCCCCTGAGGCCCAGCTACCAACTTTTCCTTTCAACCTAGGATGACCCACTCCATAGGGTAACGTGCAAAAGTTCAAAATGCAGTTGTCTGTGTCAGAGTTGTGTTTGGATAACTCTCCACTGCTGGCCCAAAGTGTATGTGCAGTTTAACACATGTATAACAAAAATTAGGCAGCAAGAAGAACTTTAATCAACACTGAAACAATGAAAATCCAAGTGAAGATGCAAAGGAGCCAACAAAATTCTAATAGTACCAAAAGGAGTAGCATGGATTACTAGGTCTAAAATCAACTATACTTCACTGCAGTACAATTGTAATACTTCCTTCAAACACGTTCTTAAAGCAAATTAATCTCCAACACAGAATTATTTCACATAGCAACTGGCACTTAATGGTGTATGAAAATGTAATTTGGAGTATAAATTACATCTTGTTGAAATGCTTATTTGAGTAACCTACTCAATTAGCTTGAAATGTCGGTTAATCAATGAAATAGTGATAGCACTGCTCTAGAAGTACAGAGCAATGTACCAAAAGTACAGAAAGTACAAGACAGAACAATCTGTGGGCACTACCTATTTCAGTATGAACAATGCAGGTATCTGCAGGAACTCGCTCTCACTACAGGGGTTACTGCACATGACATGTAATATATTTCTGCACATCAGCTAAGGAGGATCTTCTCAGTACTGAATAACTGCGAGACAGAAGGAAAACAGGAGCTGTTTAAGGGAGGCTGAAGGAAGAGATGGCAAAGAAACTTTCAGTTCAAGCCAAAAGATTCAAGAAAATTACGACAAAAAGTCTCAAGCAAAAGAACACGTACCCTGAATCATTAAAGATGTTTGAGCAGTTTTGCCTGTCTGTGATACTTTGTATGAACTCAGGAATATTTCCTGTAAGTGCTATGACTTCTAACACATCAGAAACTAAGTAACAACAACAGTAATACCTACTTAAACTTACAAACCACTTTAAAGCAACAGCTGCTGCTGATTTAGTAAATCACAGATATAAGCTCCTTTTGCCTTTCTCTCTCCTCCACTTCTAAACCTATTCTTTTTCAACCCTGCCAAAAATCAATAGATATCAACTTAATATAAATAAATATGTAAGAATAAGTACTCTAAAACTGTTTTCTCATCACTTTTGCATCAATAATGCCATTTAGATTCTTCAGTTTTATTTGTTTATGAAAGGTTAGACAAAATGTTTATACAATAAGCATCTAAGCGTTACTAGAAAGCAGTAACATATCTTTGGGGTTTAGTAGATGAGGTTTGATTAAATAAGTACCATGTTCATAGAAGTGAATGAAACTTAGCAGATCATTACAGCTGAAAGGTTCAAAGGTGTCCACTCAATTTGGCAATGAAATAACATTAAAGAAGCACCTATGTGAAACATAAATTATGAAGATTACCCACTCTCATGTGGGGCTGCTTCTATGTGTCCAAAGCCTTCCAAGCAGAGCCAGTGGTAACACCTCAAGAAAAAAAAAAAATCTGTCACACTACAGAAGGACTGTATCTAAATGGAGACAACGTGACTGTGGTTGAGTTATGTTCACCAGTCTCAACAGACTTCACAACTCTCATGTGACTATTGTAACTTTCCAACAAAGTTTTTATTATATATAAACTAATCACAATGTTCCCAACCTTCTCTGGCCAGCAAGGCAGGAGGGAAAGTTCAAAGAAACAAAATCAAATAAGACTGAGGTGGAAGATGGGATGGAAATTCTACACTGAGAAAAAACTCGTAATTAATAAGGGCAATAATTTTGGAGTTCCCCTGGCTTAAATGATTCTCTTATCTCCTATATCAACTACAGGAAGAACAATTATAGGAACTTTGCTATCTCTGCATACAGATCACTTTAGAATCATACAGCTACAGCATTAGGATGCAAGTTACTATTAATCATCTCTATGCAAATATTTGAAAATTTTCTGAGACAGAAAGCTGTAAAACATAAAGCCCCGTGATGACAAGCTACATTCTATAGAGGGTCATGCAGTGTCTTGAAAGTCCTCTCGGACACACTAACTCTCCATTTTCTTTTAAAAACTTACATTATAGCTTTCTTTTAGCAGGAATGCAATCCTGTTTTACAGACAAGTTGGCAAATGTAAAATTACATTAAAATGACATTGTAAGAAAGGAAGTTGTGATTTTAATAATTTTTGTATGCTTTATAAAGGATCTTCTCCCATATTTCAAACCACCAGCATACCAATCCTCAACTATACTGTTACAAAAATAGAGAAAGAAAACATTAAACATATGAAATAAATAAAAAAAAAAAAAAGCTGACAGCTTTTACTATTACTGACATTGACCTTTCAGGAACATAAATAACTGTCATGGAAGGCAATGCAAGTATCCCATGAACATGAATAATTAATTCATTTCACAGCATCTCTTGAATACCATTGTTCCCTTCATTATGAGGTGCTTCAAATTTAATTACTTCATATTTTACATTATTTTTTCTGTTACAAGATAAAAAGCTATTTGGCGAGATGCCTGCATTGATCAAAGTATGTGATTTAAGACAAAATGAAAATTGAATATGAAATCCTTTGGCAACAAAACCTCCTGTGTGCATAAACATACTGGATTTCTTAATAGCGTTGTTTACATTAAAGTCTGTTCTTATACAATAGAGCAAGTATTTGCCTTTACTTTTCCATTGTAATTTTTTAAGCACCTCTTATCTTGGCACCTGAAAATTACTGGCATAAATTAAAACACAATTAAATCAAAATTTAAACCACAGATTCTTCCAAGCTAGGTAAAACAAAAGGTAACAATAGCAGCCAAAAGAGCTTGGAATATTCCATATTCCAAACAATATTAATACTTGTCAAAACTCCCTATGTAGACATTTCTTGTAGTTTAGTATATGTTTATTTTGCACCTCTATAAACCAGCCATGCTGAATGCAGCAGAGAGACCAAATTAATTATCAAAAAGGAAAACGTCTCTGTGGCTCAGAGTATCGTAGAAGTGACGTACAAGATTTAAATTCAAAACAGCACAGTACTGCTAGCCAGATTCTCAATCTCATTTAAGATTCTCCAGCACACAGAGACAGATGTATTAGGAATACAACTTGGGACAGAAGCACAGCCAATGTAATGCTGAGGAACGCAATGGCTTCCCTAACTTTCACCAACATCAGTCATGCTTCTGAGTATCCATCATCAAGGATGGGTATGTTTTATAATACATGTTTTAAAGACATCATTCCTCATTCAAATACATAATAATTCACCCACAGACTGAGCCTGAGGATCTGCACATCTCAAAGGGATATTTTGGATTGCTAATCTATTTGCCCGGAAGCTGGGTTCGTTTGTTTTATTTGGCAATGCAAAACCTAGAGACAATGAAGTCTTTTATGAAATGGATAAATAACTTAATACAGGCAAAAAGCCTTGCTCCACAGACTAAAAATGGTATGCATACATACCTTTTATATATTTGTGTCTCTGTGTGTATACACATATAACCATTCTACTTCTCTGAAAAAAAGTCTAGAATACCAACCTTGCTAAAGTGAAAACAGGAAATAATCTGATATAAATTCATTCTTGGTCTAGGACAGATCTGTTTAATAAGTTTCTAGACATGTTTGCTCAATTTCCCTTAAATTAAAATCTTAAAAGGCATTCAATTAGTTGATCAAACAGAAGACTTGCTCAATTTTGAAATGGCATGAGAAGGGGATGATAACTAGGTACCAATTTATAAGAGTGAAAACCCTGGCTAATATCCACAAACCTGAAGTGAATTTCTTCCTGCAAGAGATCCACTGGTTTCAGTAAGATTATACTTACCAGTATAATTTTCTACATGCATAATTTATACAACACCTATTCCACACATGGAAGCCAAAGAAATGACATATTTTATGTAAGTTCCATTCAAAGTTAAAGAAAATAATATGAACATTTTTATAAGTAAAGAACAAGACTAGTGGTCCACATACAATTCTGTGTAACTCAGGTGGGGAAGAACTCTTTCATCATGGCCAAAATTACCTTCTTCAGTTGCTTGTCTCTGCAAAGGATGTTTACCCGTGTGCTGTATTTGTGGATCTTTGTATATACCACAAACTGGAATGAAATTCTATTAAGCCAAAAGGTCTGATATAGAGAAACTAGCGTAACATTGACAAAAAGCTGCCTACTACATTGTTGGAGGGTCTTTTAATAGGCACTGAAACTCAACAAAACAGACATGACCATTTGGAATAAGAAAAGAAAAAAAGAATCAACGTATGCCACAGCCATCAGTAAATTACACTCAATAAAATTCTAATCCCGTTTTCTGCACTACAGGCAGTTTTCCAGTCTCTTCAACCACAGAGTTTTTTCTGATATGCTCCTGCTTTGAAGTATCTGTATATTTTATGGATGAAACCCAAGAATGTAAGGGAAATGGAATAAATACGAAACCCAAAAAATGGCTATTTACAAATTTCTGGAAATGGTACTCCTTAAGTTATAACACTGGAATAAGCATATTCAATTTTGGGCCGTGCTGAATAAGCATGGCAAAGTAACATTGTAAGCCAGAAGCAAGCCCGCATCTTTATTCTTTGCCTTTGAAGAAAGCTGTATTCTGTTTTCTCCAGGAATATAAAAAAACCAATTCTTACAGTCACAAAGATGAGACTGGCCTTGTTCACCATCCTACTCCTTCCTTCCCTTTTGCTGGACCCACACTGCCTCACTGCTCCACTTCCTACCTCCCAGCCCCACTGTCTTGCTCCTTCCCCCAGAACGGGGGCTGGCACTCTGCACATCACCTTTAGGGTGATGGACAAGTCAGTTAAGTGCCTTCTGGAGATACTTCAGTATTTTCTATATATGTTCACAACTAACATTCATAAATACTGGGGAACAATTATAGAAGGGCATAGTGAGAATAAATGGGAAAAGGGAAAGTTAGAGATGCTGTCTGTTCTGAGAAAAATGAAAGCATTATCTCATTTCAGAACTCAACATCAGATTAGCAAAGATCAAATTCAGGCACTGAAGCAAACAAAATTAAGATGGCAGCAACTGTATTTCTATTCATGGAGGCAGGATCTGCCCTCTTCCATGATGGCAAAGAGTTCCCTCAATAAACTGCAGGGAATATTTTGCTATTCATACTAGTCTCAGTGACAGAACCTCTAAAAATAAGCACAGAAGTCAAAATCACATAATATTAAAGGTTATTTTTACTTCATAAGCTTAGTAATACGAACTCTTGTCAAACTAACAAAATTTAATTTCTCCCTGTGAATTTCATTATGCAGACAGATTTGTATATCATGGATACAGCTTCTCTAATACCATCTTTCCTTGGCCTTCAGCTTCCTACAGTAAGTCTACAGATATTATTATTTCCAAGTTATTACTTCAAAATATTAAATTTTACAGCTGAGAATGCAGAGAACATTTATGTTGGAGAAACTGCCTCCACACCAAGATAGCTTTCTGTAGCATTATTTTTCTTACGGTTTTTGCTTTAGAACTTGGTACCTTAAAAAGCATTATGTTTTCAAAAAGTAGAATTTATTCACCTGTTTCCTGAAAAAACATCTAGGAATTTTTCTTTTCAGTGAACAGCTACAAAATGACAAATGTCAACCTGAAAAGACTGGGGGAAAATAAGTCTAATATGCAGAGACAAAAACTGAAATATTTTGGTTTTGGCATTTTACGAGAGTATAGTTTAGGACCAGGAAAAGTAAGAGATGTGCAAATGTGCGTGTCCCATTAATAAAACCCAGGCAGTCTTTTAACAGTAAGATCACATCGCTGTCTTATGATGTCAGAGTACAAAAAATTCTAAGGGCCCTATCTTTTCACAGATAAGTGCAAACTGCTCTGAGCAATTAACGTTAATTAACGTTACTAATTAAAAGTCTAGACAAGCTAGATCTCTCACCCTGGAATGTTTTTACTAAACAGTTAATACCTGCAGACTTCAGTCTCGGTGATGGTCTACTAACACTTGACAAGTTATCCTGAATACAGCACTTAGAACTTGTTAAAGCTTTGTGTTAACTTTGCACCTGCATGGGGCCCCCAGCCTCCAGGAGGCCATGTGGATCAAGTGCTCCTATAACTGGGGTTAGTCATCTGTATCAGAATCACAGCAGACTCCCTCGTAACAAAGTCTCTTTTTTGTTGTTAATTAAGACAGTACCAAAAAAATAAAGTTACTTATTCAGTCATGAGGGCTGAATGCTCCCAGTAGGTAGTCTTTTCACAATTCAATTTCCCTGATGGGACTTGAAGAGGAAATGAAACAACAAATTGTACTCCTGATGATCTAAGCAGAAGCTGCAATTCCACAGGGAGCCCCGCTAGGTCAATTAGTTCATCATGCTAACAGAACAGCAATCCAGAAACTAGTGTCCCACCAACAAAGGTTTGAACAAGTGAAGTTCAATGCCCAGTTGTACGGCAGTCTCCAGTAGATATTATTGTTAGGTTCAGCAAAAGCACATTTACTGAGTACAAAAATAGGGCAGCAGTACTGAAAAGCCAGGGGGATATTCCCGTACTGCTAGATTCATTCATGTGAATGCAGCAGAAGCAGTCCACCTTTGTAAGATCTCTAATGAACACTCCCTCTACAAAAGAAGTTCATCTCATCAAAATGTTTCCTTCTTAAATTAGTGATTGAAGAGGTAAGTACCTTTAAGTAAGCATTTCTATAAAAAGTCAAAGTGCAGTGCTGCACCTGTTGGGTTTCTTTCTTTTGAAATGTTTTGATATTCAGAAACCTTCGTATTATTTCATGTTCTGTGCTTATTGCATAGTATTGATTTACAAATATGTGGCAAAAATAACTGAGAGGACTTTTTTCTGACAATGTCATCCAATAATACTGTAATGTAACAGACATTTAAATTTCAATTTTAAAGCAGCACTTAGAGCAAATATATGCACCTGTGCTAAGTTTTATTCCTCTATATTTTGAATAAGAACTTGATACTTCAATGTTAATTTTATTAAGTGTTTTTAATGCCAGAAGAATACATTTCAAAATGGTCTAATAGACTGTTTAACTCCAAACTTTCACCTGTAGACCTGTGAATGTCCCCAAAATATTCAAGGAAATGTGTTTTGTTTTTTGTGGGTTTTTTTTCTTTCTTTCTTAACCTACAGAATCAAAATTACAGAACTCATTTTTACCAACCGCACGAGAGAACTCTGGGATTAATAATTCGTCTGAGTTTGGAAACAAAAGGTCTATAAATTCCAGGCAGCTGTACTCTTTCCATCTGCATATATTGATGCAAAATAATTGTTTTACTCAAACAGGTCAACGTGAGGTAGTAAAGTAGCATGTTGTCAATCCTGTTCCATTTATAAAAAACTACTGCATTTTCTCCTGCAAAGCCACTTTAGTTATTCCAAGGCTTGGCAAAAATAAATAAATAAATAAAACCAAACCAACCCAAAAAATACTTTCATACCTTTTTTCCTGTACACTGACCACAGTTGTAAATGAGCAAGTTGTGCAAAGAGAAGCAGATTATTCATTTCTCGTTTACTTTATTGCTATCAGCTACTGCAATATTAGACCTTGATGCTTTATTTACAGAACTCCCCACTGACAAAAGATATCACTGCATAATGAGTACACAAATGCATTTCAAGAGCACATCTTGAAAGCTGTTTTTGGAAAACGCCTTCTGGCTGCAATATTTGAATGTACTGCATGCTGACAGTCAGTAGGGACAACAACACAGATGTGCTTTGTTTGGCTCCTAATGGATTCAGTCTTGAAGAGCATTAAGGAGAGACAGCGGGAAGAGAATTTAAGCTCTACTTTTTTACGAAACTGATATGCACTCTGTCTCCAGCCATGTGGGGTGAAATAGGATGGAACAATAATACAGACTAAGATAAAATACATTCGTGTGGGTTTTTTAAAAAAGTTATTAAAGTTATGATTCCTATCCACAGAAAATTATCTTTAGACTATTACATTTAATTTTATAGCCTTAAGAACAGATTTAATTTTGTTTTTGTTTAAAAGCATGACTGAAATGTTTAAGTGAATACTCTTTGTGTTGTCTATCTGGAAATAACATTAATTGTTTATCAATTCTGTTGAGGTTCTAGAATTTCTGTTGTATTAATTAGCTTTTTATGACTTAAAAAGCCATCTTGAAATAATTAGAGCATTTCTACAGAGCAAATACATGTGACTGTTTAAACAAATTCACAGAACATGATGCACCTTAAACTCATCACTATCAGAGTGTAAGTGGTAATACTGTTGCTGGTAAGATCATCATATAGAAGATATCAAAGAAGCATCTTTGGACACAATTGTCTCATTTTACTCCAGAAATCTGCATTTGATGCAAACACAATCAGAGTATCACCACACAGATTTGATCAGTTATATGGGTGCTCTGATACAAAACTGAAACTAGAAATTAAGATCACCTAAAGGGAACAACCACTAATGATCACATTCCTTGAAAACCTGGTCTCTGTGAAGAGTAGTTACCTTTCAAAGAGGTAATGATGCTGACTTCAGTCTCCTTCTAGGATGCTCTGGAAGGAGGACTGGTGTGACAGTCCACAAGATGATAAGCAGAAGGTAAATCTGAGGTAGACTACAAGGTGAGCTCCTAAAATTGCATGCTGTAACAATTTCTCTGATATTCCTAGGCATCATGCTCTGCTGTCAACTGTGAAAGACTGTCAGGTGGGAGTGAGAATACAAGCCTGGAGCGCCTCATACGGATTAACAGAGAGTATGTAAATATAATACAAACATCATAATCACAGATGCCAACAGAGAAGCAGAAATAATGCCACAGAAATGTGTGAAACATCTTGTTAATAGTAGGTTATACCAATAATTCCTATCAGATGGTTTAGTTTACACATGCAAATGTTGGTATCTTATCTTTTTTTCATATACTACAGTAGAAAGGATGGAAAGTAGAGTAGTAACCTTGGGTCCATTACACTCATCCTGATAGAACCAGTTCTCTTCAACTAAAAAACTTCAGTACACAAAACCACAAGTTCTCTTCTCTACCAGTTCTTTTTAATTTTCTGACAAGGAGGAGAGAGTCCAGAAACTACAGAAAGGCTGCTGTCCTTATTATAAGAACACGCAGGTGTCCTTTACAACTGATGATGCTTCCATATGACAGCTGCCAGGGGCACTAATTATTGCCCTATAGTCTTCACATTTGTGTGCCTATTAACAATTATTAGCTCACTGGACTTCAGACGATCACTTTATTTCTAGCTACAATAGAGGTTCCACACTCAAAAGCATGTCCTGAGAACTACTCAATGGTTTGAAAACATCTCTCATAAATTTCAGACCATTATTCAATTGCATTTGGCATCATTTTAACTGGCAGTTAAACCACGTAAGTGGATAGCTGCTCTAAATAACAAGATAAAAATAGAATGTTGGCCACTTAATTAGTAAATACTTTTGGTCCTAGGTTCTTTGCTGTTTAACAAAGACCACAGTTTCAAATAGTGGACTTCAAATTCAGTCTAACATACAGAGAAATTGTATATAAAGAATGCAAACATAATGAATGCCCCCATCAGTGGACTTCCCCAGAAAAAAGTTTTTGTCAAAACATCCTGTCTGATGGACTCATCAGATCAGTTGACAAAGATAATAGCAATAATACAAGAGACTACTGTAAACTCTGTGCAATGCAGGCAGTGATATGACTTTGACCTGAAGCAGAAAAACTCTCCTGCAAATACACTATTTCTGGTTTCAACATTTCGAAATACTACGTTAAAAAAATGCAAAAGAGAAAATGAAATGATATCTAGAAAGCAAGCTCTGTAATGACAATATTTCAGATGTTCAAACTGTGTACCCAGCAGAAGTTTTGAAGGTTAAATGAACACTGACACTATGAAAAATGTAAAAGATGATCCTATAACTTAGAATCTGATGTTAGACAATCCATAGAAAACAAGGCACATTTTTAACAGTAAACAATAAATAGAAATTGGAAAACCTACTGGGGAAAAGCATCATTTCATGAAGTCTTTACATGAACAAAACTTCTCTTTTTATAAAATTTCCTTTTTAACATACCTTTTGAAAAAAATGCTGAGAAACCACTTAGGTACTCAGAACACTCTACTAGCTGATTCTGAGAATTTATGTTCCTTGTCTAAAATGTCCAGTAAAATTGCCTTGCATAAAAAAAAAGCAGCAGCAGGCAGAATGAAAAATGCAATCAATGTCTTCAAAAATTTGAAAGCATTATGCCAAAATGTATTATTTGTCATGTTTATTAATTTTTTGAGCAATGAGGCTAGTGGGATTTCACTTGGTGGTCTCAGTTCTCTATTCTCCTGTCTGCTACATGTCCATATCACACAGTGTCCCTATTATTCACCCAAGTTATTTCATGCATCAATAATACTGTGATGGTTCTTGGATGAGTCAGTACATTATACTGATTTACTGAAACACTGACATAAATGACAGCTTGGAACACAGATATGATTTCATAACATAATATAGAAAATATCTGCATTTGTTACCTGATTATCATTCTATTTGTTTGCAAAATGGATTTCAACAAAGTATTTCCAAATTTGCCTTCCTTGATGAAAAAATTGAATGTAGGTTGGTATTTTCAATTCTGAGCCAAAAGTACCTCTATAAAATAGGTGTGTCAAGAGTAGAATCAAAAAAGAAGCAAAAAACCTCAACATCATCTACACTTTCTGCATCTATCAATGAAGCAGAGTAACAGCTGATGTCCTTTTTATGACTTCAATGCAAACAATCTGGGCCACTACATATGCCACAGGCAAATTCCACAGGTCTTCCTCACACCTATCTCAAACTGCATTTGCACAGTTTACCTGCAGTCAGTGACAGAAACACACAGCCATGTGATTCAGTTCCTTGCAATCCTCAGATAGCTTTACCAAATGGAATTGGTGAAACCTCCCTTCTCCTTGGTTTTCATATATGTACTTGTAGTTTCCTTTTCCCTACAACATAATCAGAATTCTATTAAAAGAATGCAGAAGATTACTACTTTTCAGAGGAACCCACACTTCCTTTCAGGAAAGGAACCAGTGCATTTATCCAAAACTTTTTACAAGATATTTTTAAAGATGCAGAAGAAAAAGGAAAAACAAAAGATCTAATACTATGTGTTTGATTTTACTTAAAAGGAGTTAGCAAAAAATGCTAAGCATTAATAATAAGTAGTGTTTTAACACAGGAGTGTCAAAAAAACTTTTAGAATTCAGGAATATTTGTGGGTGAAGAATTGCTGAACAGAACACTACACTAGTTCTTTTATTCTATGCAGAAGTATCCCCTACAGTGCCATAGCAACTTTTTGATGTATTTTTCAAAAGGTTTAAACTCAACCTACCAGGTGGTTTTAGCAACTCAAATTCATGTGCTGAAGCTGTGTGCCAGCAGTTAAAGAACACGTGGCATGCATCTTAATATTCTTACTGTGTGATCAGTCTGTTTCTTTATTTGTGTGCCTATGTACGTGTATTTCTATATTCATGGTCCAAATCCTGTGATGCTGCAACTGAAATGGTCTAGCATTTTACATTTATGGACATAGCAGTGTCTCCCCAACTGAAGCTTTTCAAGGAAAAACATTAAGTGAATTCATCAGAACAGTTTGAAAAGCAGGTTTTTTTCAGTTTCTAGTAGTCTAAATGCTTTTTCCAAAAGAGATGTAAAGTTGGTTTTAACTCTGAAACAATCAGTGCCTGTAGTTAAATGGAATAATTGTCATGGGAGGTTTGACCAAGTTAAATATTTATTTACTTCAGGTATTTAAGATATTGAGAAAAGTGCCAGCAGACATGAATATTTGTGTATGGAAGTTACAGCAGATTCTCTAATTCTGTCTTGCTTTTCTTTCTATCAAGAAATGGAAAAGGGAGAGAGGAAAAACCCCTAAACTGTTTTTCTTCCAGTATGGGAAGTGGCTGGAAGATTATCTCTGCTCTCTAGTTTTAGAGTCTGTTCTTAAATAGAAAGGGGGGGGGAAGCCCTTGATCTTTTCTTTCTCTGTACCTGAAGTAGTCTTTGTAGCAAAAGGCAACTCAGTGCTCTTCCTTTAAAATAAGAAATCCTATTAGTCTTTTGAATCAGGTAGTCATTACATACAATCACAGAAGGGCAGTACAAGTGCCAAACCAGAGCTCCCTTTTAGATGATGCCCGAAGACATAAGGGAGCACAGGGCCACCCTGTCCTTAATGGGAATACCCAGACAGAAATTTCAGCCAAATACAGAACTGAATATACTTCTCAGCAAAATTTGTATTTATTCTAAAAGAGGTTACAACATACATTAAGAAAAAACATGTTACTATTAACTAAGGGTTAAGTGTATTCTTACTGAAATTATTAAAAACACCAACTATTTAATTCTTGAGTTCATGTAGTTATCTGAGCTTCCAATAAATAGGTTTACAGACATTAAAACATTAAAGACACTAAACATTAAAGGAAACCTTAGTCTCTATGCTCAATCACTGGATACTGATCAACTTACAGAAAGTAATTATTACAAACTACATGTAATAGGTTGCAGTATCTAGTTGCAGCCAATCAAATCTCATACCACAAATATCTACCCCTTCTCAACCGAGGAATGGGGATGGAGGAGAGCTCCATGATGCTGTATCTAGGGCATTGCATGTTGTAAAGCTTCTTTATGCTCATTCTCCACAGATTCAAGAAACTTAAAAACTGGGTAAATTCTGCAATACTGCAACCTGTGGTACAGTATACAGCAACCCTACAAGCAGCAGTAACTAGACCAGGCAGTTTGATGAGATGTCTTTCTTCAGCAAGGGCCAACACAGCTCCTTGAATTTCTTACAGCACAGCTAAACTGTAATACCTGTGTATTTCCACTGGAAATTTTAAGTGTTGAAAACTACAGTTACACTGGGTTAAAAATTTACTGCAACACCCACATATCAATTACTACATGCCAATTGTGTCTCTGCAGTTTCATCAGTTGATAAAAAAGTCCTGCATTTTAATTTATTCAAGCAATTTAATTAAATGACCACCTCATCTAAAGCTGGACAACTAGAACATTCTTCTTCACTTCCCAAGGTGCATAAATTTGAGTGGCTTATTATCTCAAAGCTAATAGGACTGAGTATTCAGTATTCAAACTACTATGTATAAAACACATTGTTTGGGGGTTATTTAACAGTATTTTTTCTTTGTAGAGTCAGTATAAAGTTTCTACTAATAAATACCATCTTAAAAGCTAGTTTTTGGCATTTTAATACAAATAAAATCTTATCAAATGTATTACATTCAGGTATATCCACTACTTAATGTGTGCAGAGCTAATATATCATTTTTTGCAAAATATGTAATACTGCACAAATTAATTTGAATGCAATCAACAGGTTTGAACAATTACTATCAAGTAGTTTCAAGGGAAACACAAAAACCACACACTAGAAAGTAAAGCCTCCATCTATAACCACAAATAATGCTGCTCAATCCCACTGACCTGCCAGCCATGTCTTCTGTTGTTTCAGAGAATTGCTCATATGAGTTCTATTTCTTGCCTAAATTCACTAATTGTCTCCAAGTATTTTCTTCCACCCCTGTAAGACACATTGTCATTTCAGACTAATGACAAAGACTTCATGAAAAGTTTCTGAAAGTTGGTGTATGTGGCTGACATAGAGGCATCTCTACTTCCAGCACATAAAGAAATCCACTTTCTTTCCATTATCAACAATTTTTTGTGCCTGCAGTCAGCTCTTAAGAGCTGCAAAGCCAGAAGGCAGATCGGAGGCCATGCTTAGTGTAAGAGACAGTAATTTCAGGTCCACTAGGTGTGCTCCAGAGCCAGGCTGAGTAATTATAACCAAAGAAGCAACCACCATTAAGCCTCTTCCCAGTGATCTTACCTGTGTGCGATCACTGTGGCTTACAGAGTATCATGGAAAAGGAAAATGGAAACATCTAATGTAAATTATTACTAATTCAATTCTTAAGAAAGAAAAAACTTACTATGGTGAGCAGGAAGTACTCGGAAGACTTATAGGGAAGTGTAGGCAAAAATACAAAATTGAAAGTTGTATGCAAGTCTGGACAATTAAATATCTTAAAGTATAAAAGTACCTTAGTCTAGCAAAAAAAAGTTCAAGTAGAATTAAATCAGGAATTTAAGTGGTTAATTTCAATTTATAGTGGGACAGAAACGGGATTTTTTTTTTTTTTTTTTTTTTTTTTTTTAATTTTTATCATCCTGTCCACCTTACTGCTCCCCTCAGCTTAACACCAATTCTTATGAGCATTTCCACAATGAATCACTTCGGCCAAATATTACAGCATATGGCATAACATATGCTCTGAAACCAACCCACAAAAATTAAAAACTAACACAAAAGGAAGCACACATGTACATACTTCAAACATATGTTGTCAAACTAGAGGTAGAAAATTACGTATCTCAGTTTCCTTTTTTTGATAATACATCAACTGAATACCTATAAATATGCCATTTCAAAGTGGCTCCGCATCGCCTCCTGTCAAACGTCTAATATCCTTTACCTTGCTTTTTATGTAGTCTGAAGAATGAAAGAGGCACATAAATTCTCAGCATAAAAAGCACATTGTTAAAAAACAATCTTTCAGTATTTATATGTTTCACTATCATGTCAGAAAAGACTGTAGAAATACAAATACATCTACCATAAAAATAGGAATACACAAAAAAACTGACAATTATATTAACTTCTGTTCATAGAATGCAAAAGAGCCCAAGATCCATTTCAGTCATTTATACAGCAGAAC
This sequence comes from Megaceryle maxima, assembly GCA_024605025.1. NCBI lineage: Eukaryota > Metazoa > Chordata > Aves > Coraciiformes > Cerylidae > Megaceryle > Megaceryle maxima. The sequence goes on along the minus strand of JANHGN010022583.1, from coordinate 12,338 downwards.
AATAATAATTTTTAAAAGTCACACTTGTTTGAGTGCTCTGCATTGGATGAATTTCACAGCTATGCCATTTTTTCAGGTATCAATCCTGAAACCCTATTCTTACCTAAATCATTGGAAATATATAGAAGTATATACAGTCTCTATGTACAGCTGTGCACATAAATATCCACAATCACCATTAGTTCAAGTTTTACATTAGTACAACAGAATATTAATAATGATAGTAACTGTTACACTGGGATCTAATTATTTGCAGCTTTTGTTTATTAACAGAGTGCAAAGTTTCATGCTATGCCTAATCCAGCCTCAGTGTGGAATGCTCCCCGCAGTGTACAGCTGTGTACATTCATCCATCTCCTCTGCATCCCATCTAGCAAATATGTGGTCAGTCTGATCAGACTGCTGATCCACAGAAAAACTAATCTTGTTTTCTTCTGGATTTTCTGTGGCTCCAGCTCCACAGGTGCCACCTTCTGTGCTCAAGAAGAGAGGGGAACAGCACCTTTTAGAAGCAAAATGGCTTTATTTAGGATCCACCACCATGGGAAATTATATCCCTAGGAAAACTGAACCAAACAGCAGACCAAATCTGGCCACAGGAATATAAGGTAGTAAATCACATGAACAAAGGATCAACTACAACAATATGCTAATGTACATTGTGCTCATAACATTATTCCTGAAATGCATGTTCATAGAAAACATGCATTAGAACATCATCCACTGTGCTTCTGGACCACACAGACTTACATCCTTTTATTTCTGAAATCAAGTGTAAACCACATTATTCAGGTAATACTAGCAGACCTAATTCTCCTGTGAGTGCCTAACCTGATTCAGGCTTTTACCCATCTTACTGTCAGAAACTCTAACAGGTTTTAAGGTTGCTTTTTGGTTTTTGGGGTTTTTTTTTGCATGAGTACCTACAGAGTATGTTGTGAACTATTAATATCAATAAACTAAAACAAAATACCACATTATCTTCGACCCTGGAGTGTCTGGATTTAAGCCAGTATACTCAAGGGGAAGACTTTATGGAATAATCAATAAAGGAGTAAAAGACAGCACAGCATCTCCTCCAGAGAAGAAAACAGAGAGTACACAGCAATTTGAAAGCCATGCCAATAACAAGAAAGGAAAAACTAAAGTGGAAAAGGAAATCCAAAACATATCCTCTTGACAGAGCTCCCAGTAAAGCAGAAGACAAATCCACAAAGTCTGATTTTTGGTACCCAGCTGAGATGCAGTAACCAGCTCTCCCTGAGTGCTCAGCACTCCCCATCAGCTAGCTACAGAAGAAATGTAGCTGTTCAAAACAATCCAAGAAATACCAAGTGAATAGCAACCAAGTATCCAGTGACCTGCAATACAGTCTGCTATGAGCCTGCTCTGCTGAAGGAGTAAACAGCATGTCCTATTCCCAACTCAGGCAGGTTAGCCCCTAAGAGCAGAACAATTCCAACTCCACCCCACCCCCACCCCCCACCTTAGCAAACTGCACTGCAATTCTTAAACTTTTTCTCTTGCACATGATGTTATTCTCAATGGAGCTGCTCCCAGCTCTAACCCCTGTCCACACCCAAGACACTGACAAAGTACACGTAAGAACACAATTCCATTACTGCTACTGCCCTATCTCTCAAAAATAGAAAGGTCATGAAGCTACTCATGTAACATGCATGCAAAACAAAGCTGTGAAATGACACAAAAGCTTATCATGTTATTCTGATTACAGAAACACACAAGGATGGTAGTAGTCATTAAAGGCTTCTAAATATAGAATGGATCATACTGCAGTGAAATAACTTCAAAAATGTTAGGTGTGGTAGATACTGTACCAAGCTTAGTCTGTTTTGCACTTAAGAGTTGAAAAAGGGAAAGCCACTATGAGCTGTCAGAACCTAATAGCACACAGGCACAGGAATGCTGCATCGAAGGCCTCATCCTTACTCCAATTAAACTGTGACACAGCAACATTGATTTTAATGGGCTCAGGGTGGGATCCCAGTAAGAGTTCCTGTCACCACTGACCCAAATCAGAACTCAGTTGCTTTGCTTGAAGCGAAAAGCTGGTGTCCACTAATCTCAGAAGCCCTCCTCCCCACAGTAATGAATTTTTCAGGGACATTTTCTATGCAAATATATCTACATTTCAAGCTGCACTCTTCTTCAGAAATCTTTAAAAAGATCAATAAACTTTCTATATACGTACAGTGATAAACTTCCCATAATCTTTTTTTTAAAATATTGAAGTCTTACATATTGAAAATATTCTGCAGAATTGAAACATGCATCATAAGTTGAGGACAACCCAATTCTAAAAATAAACACAATAACAAAACATTGTAGTCCATGTATACTTGGAACATAAATTCTCCAGAGTTAAGCTTCCAGTGCATGCAACACCTACACAAGATGGGTGAATTAGAAAAAAGCACAATACTTACTTATCTGATTTTGGCCATGTGTTCAAACAATCATTACCAATTTTTGTCATTTAAAAATCTAAACTCCTAAGGAGGTACAAGGGAAATACACAGTACTCAAACATAATCATCACTCAAGTAAGGATTTAAACTGTATTTCAATGATTTTGAGGTCTCAGTACAATGAACAAACAAAATGAAATTATTAACGGAGTTTTTCACAGTTATTTGTTAATTAATCATTGTATTCAGAGATGAAAACTAGTGCCACAGGACATTACCACAATACTATATCTGATGCATATGCATCGTTTTTTTTCCACAGATTCCTTGTGGCACTGCTACCTTTTCAAATCCTGCTCGTGTTTCATATCACTACACACCAGTGCACAACCACAATCGTGCTATTCTTTGCACATACTAAAGGACATAGATAAAGTCTATACAGTAATCTTCTGGTATTTTTTAATATTACAAATTGTAGAAGGAAAAACCCCACTGTGATCATTGAACCGTGTCATGATCCTTCCTAGGAAATCTCTGCAGAGATAAAGATAACACAAACTAACCTTTAGAAATCAGATGAGGGACACAGCTATCATAACAATGGTAAGTAAGTTCAAATGCTCAGTCCGCAGGGAATAGGAATATAGCATACTCTACAAATAATTTTTATTTCTTTATTTATTTAATCCAACTGGAAATGGGCCTTTCAAGTCTCCACTTGAAAGCTGAAGCAAAAAAGTAGGTATGCCCAATGGCATACTAGCCTTTGCATTTTCCATTTTCTTTTGAAATGTAAATCAAAAGATAGCCATCCGAATTAAGAAATCATTACTGTATTACATGACAGGTTTCATCATTGTCAACAGCAACTTAGGAGCAGTTTGTACTTAAGCATTATTATGCTGGAGACCAGCAGCTTGCAGCAGAAGCACACAATTCTGTCTTCTACATACTTTCAGAGGCCTGACAACACACCAGTATGTGTCAAATTGCGGCCTGACTGCTTTTATAAGCAAAAATTGGAATGGTAAAAGCAGTCAATTGATCCTGATTTCCAAAGAGTAAATTTTTTTCCACAAGCTGATACCCCAAAAATGCAAGATCCCCAGAAACAACATATAAAGTTGGCAATCTAAGACATTTTTATGCAAAATGCCCAGGGCTGGGGTATTAAGCAACCTTATAAATGCATTTGTAGTACTCTTACAGAGAGCCAGAATGAGCATATTGTTAAGCATAAACTGTTGAATCTCTGCTGCGTGACTCAATGTGTGTGCAATGAATGAAGTCATAGAAGACATGATATGAGAAATAAGACGCAAGTAGTGAAATAACTTACTTGGCATAAAATGCCAAAACCAAATTATCTTCCAGTAAATATGCAAAAGTGCCTAATAATTGCAATCCTTTTTTTTTGTTCATATGTGTTACAATAAATTAGAAATACTTTGCCTTGTTTTAGCCATGATTATATTGACTGTCTCTGATTCAAATCCAAAAGCTACACAAAACCCTGATTTAATATCTTAAACTTCTACCTTTAATAATATGGAAATTTAGCTTATAGCAGTGAAAGATATTTTATGCATGTCCATCAGCATATTTATATGTGCCTAAATATAAGCAGCTAGAGGGTTTTTTTTCCTATAACACCAAAAAATTCATCTCTCAGCAGCAAGAATCCAGCGCTTCAAAAATAAGTAACTCGAAGATATCCAAGTTTGGGGTTAGAAATCACCTTCATATTGAAAAAGTTGCATTCTTCTATTTAGAAACATGCATTTGAATAAAGTTTTCAATTTGCTAACTGAAATGCTTTCCCTCTGCAATTTCTCCCAGTAAAGGATATAGATAGAGCATGAGTAAAATGTGACCTGACTATTTTTTGCCTGCAACTCCTACTGACGCATGAATGACTGTACCTAAAGAAATCCTACTTAGAGACCAAAAGGAGATGGCTTTCCGGGGGCGGGGGGGGGAAGTTTCCATTATCCTAAAGCAGAGAAGTTAATACAAGTTTTAAGAACCTTCAGCAAGGACAGGTATATCTGTTTATATAGCACATGTGAACACCTTCAGGAGAAAAGATAAAGCCATCACAAATTATATACGTGCAAGCTCTTTTGATTAAGCATTTCTATTTTCCTACTGTCTTTTTTCCAAAATTATGATGTCATGGGTTTGAAAATTGTCACAGAAGTCCAAGTGATGTATGTAATAAAGAAATATTGTAGAAAAAAAATATGGTATTTTTTTTTCCCCTTCATTTCTTAGCAAAATCTCCCTTGCACACTCATAAAGAAGCTTGTGGGTCTCTCTACATAATCCAAAGCATTCATGAATACATAAATGACGTATTTAAGATCTGGGGAGAGCTAAAACTAAGCACGAAGCAGAAGAAAAACAAATTTCATCTCATGTTACTGTGATGCTGAAGAGGCCTCTTGGCTATATGAGGCATTCTGCACGTTATTAAATTTGAGGATGTTTTTGTCAATACAGTTTGCAGATAACAAAGGCATTAGATGCTTGATGGAAGGACTCATATTATGTTTGAAACAATTTAACCAATGCTGCTCTAGAAGTACTTCAAATAATTAAATTTTCACTGCTGAATATGTGGTTTGTTTGTTTTGGGGGGGGGTTGGTTTTTTTTTTTGTTTGTGTTGGTTGGTGCCCCCCCCCTTAGGTCAGGAAAGAAGCTCAAGTTCTATAGGAGGACTTATCTCAGACTTTTCTGGAGTTTTGTCAATTCTTACAGTATAATGATGCAGGCTTTTTCTTCATTGCACTATTATTTTTTTTCCTGCGGTGAAAGAGTTTTCTGATACAAAATTGCTTTTAACCCCAAATTATATTTTTGGGGTAGAGTTTATCTCCTCTGCCAAACTTTTCATCACATTGTTATAATGTTTTGTAAGGCTGCCAGATCCACACAGAGATGAGGATCAGACAACCCTCAGACAATTATGCACTCTTTGAAATACCATTAAATAAATTAACTTAAATTGACTTGGAGATAACTATAGGGCAAATTATTAGCAGGATAGTTTCAGGTATCAGATTCATTCTAATTCTCCTGTTCATTCTTCATCAGAATGAAATAAGTTAATAATTAGTTTAAGTGCCTTTATTAAAAAAACAAGTCTTCCATGTTTTTTCTGTGATCCCAAAACAAGCTCAGAGTTTAAAGCCAAAAGGACCACTGTTCTCATCTCTCACTCCGTCTCCACCCTCAGGATTTACTTGCAAACTGCAAAATGCTAAGAATCTTGATTTCAAGTGCAAATCCATGTATCCTTTTAAAAATAGCTTGCTTACTGCAACTTCCTATTGTTTCATGAGGTATCCATAAAAAACAGAGCTCCTCAGCAACTACTAAAAAACTTGGATGCAAGTACTTGCAGATTAAAAATGCCTATTTTCAGCAGGTGTAGCTTACCACCATCCTATTATCAATAAAATGAAAACCAGGTTGTGATCATCACTGATTTTTAAAGTCATTTTTAGCTGGGATTTGTTAGACAGTAGCAACCATAGACCACTGCCTAACATGACCTGTAACCATTTAGAAAAGCTTCTTTCACTTTTATTAGTTATTTCTTAACTGCCTGCAACTTGTAAATACAATATCATTTTAGATTTAGAATGCCACTTGCTGCCTCTTTTGCTGATTCTATTCTGGGTCTCTGAATCACAAGCATTAAGTTTTGCAAGGACAGAAAGCTCACTTACAAAGGAGCTGGGATGTGAGAAAAGTAGCCATCTCTTTTTGTTTCTCTCCAAACATAGAAATGTCTGGGTTGGAAGGGACCTCTAGAGGTCATCTAGTCCAACCCCCCTGCTGAGAGCAGGGACATC
>JANHGN010022580.1:0-13133 GCA_024605025.1 Megaceryle maxima | reverse complement strand
ATTTGGAAATTTAACTTTTATAATATTTATTAGAGCAGGCAATTGTTTTGATCCGCTCTTGTTTTCTTTCTTTCTTTTTTTTTTTTTTTTAAATTTATGTCAGATACTATTCTTACAGAAATTGGAATGAAATGATAAAATGAAAAGGACAGAGTATCTAAAACACTTTTATTTAAAAAGCATTCATTTATGAAAATGAGTCAATTGAATTGACCTGGATTTTCAAGATTTTAGATGAATATAGCTCCTCTTCTCATCCCAGCTGACTAGAAGAGGCAAGCAAGTTCTCCTGGTTCTCCAACTCTTAAAACACATTCTCAACTGCTTGCCCCCTACAAGATCATGCATTCATCACCAGAATCTGTTTCTCTTTCACTAATGATCTTTTCCTGGACGGAATGTCTGATTATCTGACGTCTCTGACATACCCTCTCGCTCCCTCCTTCCCTTCAGTGGCTAGAGAATTTGGGGATGGTCAGAAATACTGCAAACATCAATCATTCCCTCTTCCCTCAGGAAATGGAAACAAAAGCAAACCCATACAAACATTTTGAACTCTCTTTAAAGTCTTGCGGAACTAGTGGAAGGTTTGAGGTAGAGTTTTTTAACCTGTCTGAATAAGGACTTTCTTCCTTGACATAAATCAGGAAAGGAAAAATTCAACCCTTTGCTAATTTGGGTAGGACTTTGATGGTATTTTGGCTAGAGAGATTAAAGTGCTACAACAAGAAATAACAGAAACTAAAATTAATGGAGCTGTAAATGGGATTGCATTGCAGAGGGCCCCCACATATGGTTCAGATTCAGTGCTTCCTCTGTATCTGACAGTATTCTTACAGCAAGAATGCTTCTGAGGAACCACTATTCAGAACTCACCAGGAAAGCATGGAGAAGAAACCCTCACCCCTCAGTGTCTGTTCACCATTCTTTCTCCTCTCATGGTGACTTCTGGTTTTATTCGTGCACTCAATTAAATGCAGGTCTGAGTTTGCTCTCATAAGCAGACTTGTCCATCATTCATGGTATAAACCTCAAGACTGACACTGAAATGCACCTTGTTTAGAGACAGTTGAGATACACTCCAATGAGGTCAGTTATGTTGCTCACACATAAAGTCATCTGAGATGCTGTGAGGTAGCTGAGGTATTCAGGCTGGGCTGAGAGATATAGCATAGCATCTACAGGAAGCACATGTCCACCTGGAGAGGCAACTAGAGGCCAGCCATACTATTGCAGGACAACTGCAATGGCCAAGCTGTAGCGTACACTTGGTGTCTATAGATAAGCCAGGTGTTTAAGCTCCCAGTGTAGTAAACTGAAATCTAGTCAGCAGCATCTGAAGAGTTATTCATGGAACCAAATGCTGAGGTGCCACTCAGTTGCCTAAACATAGGTGTCAATCTTCTTTTGAGATATCCTCCTATATTTTAAGGTATTCACATAGGACTGGCAGCTACAATTTGAAACTAATGGAAGATTAATAGTCTCTAGGAGGAGCACATAAACACTGGGTAGGATACTCAAACCAACCAGCACCTATGTTTTGGCAAGCTAATATCACATGCACAGTGCTCTGTGGACTGAACAACGGGTGATTCAAGTTTAAAACCAGGCCAACAGCAAAAACCTCACACTTGGCTCTTCCTGTGTTAGCTACAATGAGGTTTCAGCACACAGTGTGAATGAAGAGCATATGAGTTGCAATGTTTGTGAGTTAACCTATTGCCAAGTTCATTCTTCACCTTGTAGACAGAAGCAACAATTCCCAATTAGCTTATGCCAACCACTGACATATGCCAGAAGCCTTGCAGAAGCTCGAAGTAAAGCAGTGTGTATCACACTAACACAAACCTAGCAGGAACTGTACCAGATACTGACGTCACTGAAATGGTGAAATCCTGCCTAAGTATTAATCTGTCTTTAATTTCAGTGTTTCCATTGCACATAATTACTACCACCAGCATGAAGAGTGAGCTATCCCAATTTGCTCGAGCAAAAAATGAGTCTGACTTTCTCATAGCTATGCTCATCGTTGCCAGGGTTCCCTGTAGTAGCATTAACCTGTTTAATTTTACATGGCATGAGAAAATTAAATGATCAATATCAGGTTAAGAGCACTCAGTTGTTCTTTCTTTGCTTTTGTAATTGCTGGTGTGATGGGGAAATAATTACTATGTTGAGTTTATTGCTATTCTTATTGTCCTCTGTTGGTGATTTTGTTGTTTGGCTATGGACATGTCTGATTTAAATTGCCTATAATATTGTTGTCTTGGAAGGAAATAGAAAGGAGAACGGAAGGGAAAGGAAGTAGAAGAAATTAAAGGCTGATCTAAGATTAACATAGTGTATACTCTGGCTCTTGGAAAGGTCTGTTTGTAAAAGGAGACTCCCAAAGCAAAAATCGTCTAGAGTGGATTTGCTTAAAGTGACACTGTCAATTTAAATATCACACTTTGGGTTTTTTTTTTTTTAACTCTATGTTGTTATAAGTAACACCCAAACTAATTATATCCTACTCATGCCATTGGAACACCTCAGATTATTACAGCTGACAGAATAGAGAAAAAGTACTTATCTGTATTTTTTGGTTTGTTTTTACTGCAACTGATAGCACTCTGTCTGTGACCACCAACTAGTGTAGAGGTCTTACACACAAAAAGGGCCATGTAAATTTGGGCAATGCCCAAATCTTCTGTAGTTTCTTACTGAAGTGAACTAATCAACAACTGATTATTGTATTTTATTTTTGATTTCATCACTTCCCTGCCTATCTTTTAGAGCTCTTTCCTTTTTTTTTATATATATATAGAGCTTTTTAATAAAATAACAGAAAAAAAAAAAACCAAAAAACAAACCAACCAACACATCATGAATAGATCTAGACACAAGATTTTTAAAACCATCAGAGGAAGTAAAAAAAAAAAGAAATCCCCATCAGTTCTCTGCAGGGAGCTGGTACCCTCAGGGTCCTTGCTTTCAGCCAGACACAACCCAGTCCCTAGAGAAAAGATGCCTACAGAAGACAGTGGGAGTGGGCTGATAAAGAGATCCCTTTAACTGTGATGTCTACAAGTCACTGGTGTCAGCATTAAGACACCCTGGGAGAAAGAGAAAAGCAAAACTGGTTGTTCACTGCCTTTGTTTAACCACCTTTGGAGGTTTCAATACAAAGACACTGTGGCATATGCCAACTGTTGACTCTATCAAATAATAAAGCAATCCCAGTGGGTATTAAGAAGCGTGGAATCATTCTAATGAGTCTGGCAAAATCTCATTAGGATGAACAGCAGGTGATGACAAAATATTTGCTCTGTATGCAAATGACTTGTTTCCTTCTCTGTCTATACACAGTTGCATGAATGCTCAGTAATAGGAGCTGTCAGATAATTACTTGCTGAAGTAGAGCACTGCATATGTGGTGGTTGCATTTCAAATGCATCAGTGACAAAAATGGGAAAAATGCTGGAAAAGAGCTGTGCCTTTAGGACAAGAGCTCCCTTGTATCATCAAACTGCCAGTCTCCTACCTAAGCAACAGACAGTTCTGCTGGGCACCCAGACAATCCACTGTCTTTCCAGAAATACCTTCAAAGCAAGGACAGATGGGCTGCAGGTTGTCAAAACATCTCCAAGAGCCGTGAGCATAGAAGGCATGATGGAAAGGGGGGCAGGGGGTAAGCTGAATAATGAAAACAAGAGAAAACATGGCAGTTCCTGTTGACAGCGGTAGGTTACCTGCATAGACCTGAGTCTCATCTATCCTTCTAGTTCAAAACAACTCTACTAATCAAAAGGAAATATCCAGCTTCAGGTTCAGATATTGCTGTCTGCATAGTACATCACTGCTTTGCCCCCTTTTGCTGTCTTAACATTAAGCTTTGTAGCCCTTGATATCCATTGAGTTCCTGATGGTGTTTCTGGCACAGCATGCTTCCATTCTCTCCAGTGTATCATTAATAATGCTTCATGCATTTGTTTTTAATCACATTGGTATTTATTTATTGCTGCAGTCCTGTTCCTACTCCTCATACATGTCAGAGACAAAATTCTTGCATGGGGGAGATGGAAGATCCCCAAGAGCCCCATTCTTCTCTATGTGCTGGAGGAGAGGAGGACAAGAGAGTCAAGTAAAAGGACATTCCAGATTAAATAACCAAAAACACTCTAACACAAGGATTCCTGCAGATCTTCTCTCCAGCGCCTGGCAATCAAATACCTTCACTATTCTATCCCCATGTAATTGTGGTTTGCTCTTGAAAAAGGAGTCAGGAATGCATTTGAAGCTTGCCTTCTGAAAACACTCCTAGGATCCCCAGGGTCATGCAAAAGCTTCCAGCTCTGAAAAGCAAAGGGCTACGTGTATGCTGATGACCTTTTGCTCCCACCATGCTCACCAGCTCTTACCTGGAGACAGCTTGCTACAGGCTTTCTATCAGTGAGGGAATTTAGTAAGCTGATTATGAGAAAGAGCCATTTGCTTTCATGCTAAAGTTCTATAAAAATGGGGTGAAAACAACACAGTATAGAGCAGAAATTTGCCTCCCTCACCACCCAGCAATTATTTTAAATTATTAATAATACTATTAAATGCTAATAATATTAGGTGCTCTTCAGTCTGTAGATCTTGAACAAAAGTGCTTTTCACACAAGTGCTTTGTCAGGTAAAGTCAATATCAACATCTCTTCTTTCATAAGTTTGGGAAGCCTAGAAGGATCACCAAATAGGTCAGCAAGAGACCTGGGAAGCAGTGCCCAGATCAACACCTTGTGAGCACAGAGGCACTGTGGCTGGGTTGTTGCTGTGGGTCTGGGACCTACAGAGCTACCATAGCTCCTTCTATCACTGGAGGATTTTAAGAACAAGTTGGACGAACATCCCTGGGGTAACATGGGGGTGTTTAATTCTCTGAGCATAGGAACTGACAACATCACTCTTGAGATCCAGACCTCTAGCCTAGGGATTTATTACTGATGTATCCTACATGGTATTTGTCTTACATTTAATAATAGTATTAAATTGAGATCTGCAGTCAAAGTGCTGCCAAAATGACAGGCAGGCCAAGAATTACATTAAGCATTAAAATGTAGCCTTGGCGGGGTTTACAGGGCAGAGAGGTTTGTTCTCACGGTTGGGTTACGCACACCAAGGTAGCACGTTCCAACCCAAACTGACAGCAGTGTGCAGGGGCCACAGCCTTCTGTTTCTGCTTAGCAGGTTTTGCTGACCAGCAAAAAGTGATGGAAATCCAAAGGCCTTAAAAAGCAGTAGAACTTAAATGACTCTTTCTTACCTTTCTTTCTTTCTTTCTTTCTTTCTTTCTTTCTTTCTTTCTTTCTTTCTTTCTTTCTTTTCTTTGCTATCCAACTAGCCAAACAATTGAGTGTTTGTTCAGTGAGATTGAGTGCAATAAAACTGGGGACAGCAATGGCAGTGACTCATTTCAAGCTAGAAATGTCATCTGATGTTAGTGATGGCCTGTATCAGGTAACCAATGGTCATGCATAAGGTGGTCCCAGATACATACTGCTCTGAAAAAAAATCCTGTGGACCCCTTCTGAACAGAGTGTGTACAAGAATGCACCATGTTTAGCTTCCTCTCCCTAAAGCAGCCCTCCACCACTCCCAACTGTCTTTGTGTACTCACACTCATGCTTTAACAGCATACCTCCAGGCATGTGATGTATGTTTGTGGGCATTCTGTAAAAACATCACTTACGTAAGCTGCAGCACAGCCATCAGGGTGTCTCACACACTTCCTACTGAAAAAAACAACAAGGAGAAAGAAGTATTTCTTTCTCAGATCACAGGAAGACCACATGGTCTTCAGAGGAGATCCAAGACAAAAACATCCAGCAGAGTACAAACCCTAAGCAGCCTGTGCAGGAGTCAGAATGTGCTGCTTGGCCTTGGCGGCAGTCCTTGCCTTCTTTTTTAAGCGGTAGAGCTGTAATCTTATAGAGGCTATAAAGACAGCTTACTCAGTGTCTAATGCTATTTCAGATGCCAAAATATACCCTGCAAGGCTTTCACCTGTTTCTTCTAAATGGAAAAGTTGCAAGTAAGACCTCCATAGTATCTGACAGGCTGCAGAGATCTCTTGGATACCCTCAGGGATCCAAAATGGCACTACAAGTCCTCTGTGTGTCTGTGCTGCAAGGTGGTCCAGTTGCTTAAGCTCTCATTTGAGTTTTTGCAACCTGGACCGAGCTCTGTGCTTTTGTTGCCAAGTGAGTTTGCAGTTAATAGTAGCAAGCACATATCCCCTGCAGTCTCAGAGGTGTCTGTAGAGCAAGCCTACCCTGAAGAAGTGATAAATACCTCTGGACAGTCTTGTTGCTTCCATAGGCCAAGAGTAGTACTGCTCTCCTGTGATGTCCTTTGAGACCTAAAGTATTGTTAACACATTGATCAAAGTACAAAGAGACTGTAGGTGGGCAATCTTTTGTCAGGGGTTTGGAGAGAACAGTGAGGTCCTATGCATTCATGTCTTTCTGCTCATAAGAAATGTTAAAGCTTGTTAAAGCTGGGGAGAGAGAGCTAGCCTTTGATTTCTTTATCCTCAGCCTCTCGCCTCAGAGAGCTCAGAGCACTTAACTTTTCTGTTACTTCTCCAGTCCCACCCCCACCTTCCCTTCCCAACATCTTCAGCACATCTCAGTGTTTGCTCAATCCTACCTCTGTTGTACCACCTCCTTTATTCTTCTGTTCACTTCCTACTCTTTCTATCTACTCCCTCCAACCTTGGCTGACTCAGACCCTCGAAGAGTGTTGAGCTCCCTGAGAGCCATCCCTCTATCTCCACCCTGTATCTATGCTTGAAGGACTCCAGTTCTGCTCAGCCCTTGGCCAGAGTAGGTAACTGACACATTTCTCCTTTACCTGGCTTTTCCAAGGATAGAAATCCACCCGGACAGGTCTTGAACAAAACATGTCTGGGTAGAAGATGGTGAACTTAATCTGGGGATGGGAAGTGCTATATCAAGATTTAGTTACCATTGTGGATTTGTTTACATAAGCTTCTAGGAAGTCTGGACTGGGTTGAAGCACCTCCACATCCATCTTTCTATGGACAAACTGCACAGCTGTCACCCACCTAGTATTTCTTGGTAGTAAACTGTAACTAACAAGTCACTCCAGGGTATGCAAGAAAAGGTCTTTAGATGAGAACAGCAGCTAAAGGGATGAACACAAGCAATTTTTTTTCCTAACATTTTTTCTCTCAGCTCTTAGTGTTTTGCTGAGTTTGCTCTTCAAATGTCTGACTGACAAATGTCCTTTCACTTTTACTTTAAGTAGTTCAGAAGACAGATTATTCTTCTTTCCTGTTTTTCTCTTTTCCTCTTTGTATAATAAATCAAAGCAGTAACCACTGGCTTATGTAAGTATTTTTGTGGACTCTGGAACCAAGATTCATCCTGTCTTTCAGCCTGTGCTGAGGCACTTAAGACAGTAGTCTAACTGCCCTTAGATACCCCCACTAATCACTGGAGGAGGACAGGTATGTTTGGGAGTTTTGAGAGCACTTAGCCTTAGGCTGAAACACCATTTACATGTGTTTATGTCACTCTTCTTCCAGACCCAAATCTACCTGAGTCCAAACATACAAGGTGCGTTTTATTTGCATAGTGTTTTCCTCCTCCAAGATCCTTCTCCTCGGCAGATCCAGAACTCTTGAGGAGGCTGGACCACAAGTGGCTTCACACCTTATAAATTTTTTGGCACCTCCACTTTGCAGGTGCCTGGGATTTTCAGAAGCACCTGTATCTCTCCAGCTACATTTGTTACTAGGGGCAAATCAAGAGGGAATCAGAAACCTGGAGGCAGTGTTATCCTTGTGAAGGTTGTCCTGTACTTGCTCATATATTCACATAATTTTTGCCCTAAGCTCTGCGTACCCACTCCTCCTTTAGAACAAACTTTTCTGGACAGCCATAGGACAGTGTTTACTTCTTCCTGGACAATACAGCATCAGAGATGTCTTTGAAGCCTTTGACTTCAATATAAGTTAAAGAAAATTTGGCCCTTCACCTTCATGCAGTTAAAAGGTTCTTACTTGACCTGAGGGAATATTTGAGGGTTATATTTTTACCCACTATCTCCAGAGAAGACAGAAAATCAAAAAGTTTGCTAACCTTACAGTACCACACAATTTTTAGCAGCACTGGGAATAATAATTTATCAGGTTGCATCCTGTAAGGGAGCAGTTTAACTCTGGATCTTATAAAACTTAAACTTATGAAAACTTCAGCAAGATTTTTCTTCCATTAATTATAGAAGAACAAAGCATCTCCTCTTGCATATTAAAAAACCCTCACCTCTTCCTCAAATCTGAAGTCTAAGGTGTTTTTACTGTGAAAAAGAGCTTCATGGTAATGATAGCAGAATATCAGATTACCGACTCTCCGTAACTGTCTTCTGTTTGGCTTCTGTCTACTTCTTAACAACATTTAGTGAAAAGCTGAATGCCTTCCAGAGACACCTTTAATTCATATGTTAAGAATGTTTATGCCTCTCAAGTGGTCAAATTAAATTGTATCAAATGAACTGTATGGGCTTGATGTAGGTTCTAAGGCTCTGTTTAAACTGTTGTGTTTTCATGAAACAATTAAAGCTGAATAAACATTGCCAAAAGAATTTCAGAGAGGATTAGTTCAAATGTTTAACTAAACTAATTTCTGCCACAGTTGGTTTCCATGGGCATTCGTTTGATCTGGAAGAAATGCTCTTTCCTTAAGCATTTAACCAAAGTCTGATCGTAGGAGTCACATCTGTTCTGTCAGGGAAGTAAACAGTGATTTTGCCTTCCATGATGACTTCAGACTGAACAGCTCCATATCATACATCTTGGATAGGAGGTGTCCAACAGCCAAGCCAAGAACTAAACCCTGATTAGGACAAAGTGATTACAGTGTAGATGTTCTAGAAAACATTGAATCGCTTACTAATGTTACATTTTTTGGCTAGGTCTTAAAAATAGTAATTCTGTACATATCCAATGTTTTTACAGACCACAATAGCCTAGGCTCAAACACCTCAACTTTAGACTTTGCAAGCTAGGCACAACTGGAGTCATGACATTTCTAGGTGAACCCTTTGACATTAAACCAGGCTTTGAGGTCAGTAAGAATAAGCAACTCTTCCAAGCTGGTCTGATGAACTGATTCATCTCTCCACACAAATCCTATCTTCACTGCTCTCCAACGTCTTTAGGAAAGCCTTGAGGATAGAAGGTAGAAGTACAGAAGAATTTAAATTAAAAGAGAAAAGACTGGCTGTGGTGAGACTATCCAAACCCTTCAGAGTAAATACTCAGCCTGTACTCACTGGAAGTGTAAACCTGAAATACAAAATTAAGGTATTGTCACCTTAGAATATTTTGTTTAATGCTGCTTCAAATTACAATACTTTTGCATACAGTATGATACCAGATACTACTAATGAATGCAGTTAGTAACTGTCATCCCCAGGTGACTAGAGAGGTGCTTCATCTCAAATTTGCCATGAACACCAGAGGAACTCAGCTGGAATAATTTCTTTCAATTACCTGGTATCAAGGTGCTCATACAGAAGGTCTTCAGTTTTGGTTATTGCTCATCACTTTTGTTTATGAGATCTTAGGAGCCTAAACCAGTGCCCTTCCAATGGTAGACATGACTTCTAGGTAAAGCTCAATAATTTATATACATTTGGTCCTTTGGGCCATGTAACGAAAGAAATCTTTTCTTTGTGCTTTTGATCCAGGAATGGCTTAAGGTTGTCTAGGTCAAACTACAGGGCAACTAGCTGGACTACCAGTCATGGGTTGACTCTGTAACCTCTACGGCACTACTTGGAGATGTTATTAACTTTATTTATCTATTTAATAATGGCTGTGTTTTAATAGATACTGCCAGGGCATGTCTGGAGGGAGACCTACTAACCATAAACAGTAAATATTGACCCTTCTGTCTCTTCCCTGAGCACATCTGCCAATCCATCACTTGTGTTCAGCCCTGAGATCTGATAGTCTTCTTTGGCAACACACTTAAATATCACAGAAAGAAACTACTCCAACTGCTGATCTTTTCACTGTACTTAAGAACATCGGGAAGTAATCATGGCTAATTGTTATGGCTGTAATTCCAAACCAGGCAGCTGGTAGAGAATCAGAGGTCTCAGTCACATTTGCTGAATGTCTCCCTGCTACGTTCCAACAGATAGTTTATGGCAGCACTCTCCAAAGCCTCACCCTTTGACTACTTTCATTTCTTCAGTACTCAGGTAGTTGCTGCCAAGGCTGTTCTCCTCTAGGGTAATTATTTGCACAGTGTAATATCTTGGAAGCACAGCTGGCAAACGTTGCTTTCATGCAGGCTGGGCTAGATCTATGTAGAGAAGGGTTGACAGTGTAAAGATTTTAGGAGCAAAGATTTTATTCACTCACTCTACAGAGTGAGTGAATAAACACTGGTCACAAAGAAAAAGCAGGTGCCATCTGCTC
Source organism: Megaceryle maxima (assembly GCA_024605025.1). NCBI lineage: Eukaryota > Metazoa > Chordata > Aves > Coraciiformes > Cerylidae > Megaceryle > Megaceryle maxima. The sequence goes on along the minus strand of JANHGN010022580.1, from coordinate 2,653 downwards.
CCACTCAAATAACTCCTGTTGACTTCAATGGGAGTATGACAATTTTCACAGCCACTCTATTTGGTTTTCTGAAAATGCTTTCTTTAGTGTTAACAATGACTCAAAATGACAATGCCCAGAAGTGCGAAAGGGGTTCTCTAACTGAACTGAAAATACTGATGATAGAGCATGGATCCATTCCCACGAAACTCAGCAGAACAGATCAGCTGGCATTTAAGAACCATTTGCATATCCTAACAGTGGGTGCCTGAGCTAAGATGAGGTAGGTAGCATTTTCTAAATGGCTTTGGTACTATGGGATCTGTTGTTCTCATCACAGGATCCAGTATGGAGAAAGTGTAACCAAAGCAATTCCTTCTAACAGAAATCCATGTGCCAGGGGTGTCTAGAAACAGATGTGCTTCTCCCTTCCAGAGTTGTTGCCCCTTAGGCAATGCAGCACTCCATGAGCTGGCATCTTCCCTGGAAACAAGCAGGTGACCTCATCCTGTAAGGTTCTCCCTCCAGCAGAAACACCTAGGTAACTTTAGAAATCCTTGCACCACCTCTTAAAGGGACAAATACTGAAACAAGGACAACACTTCTGGTGGGACAGGGGGTGTCACAAGCTCTGCCTCCTGCGCCACCAAAGTCGGAAAAGAGAAAAATGCTTGACTGATCTTCCAGAGTCTGTGCAGAAAAGCACAACATGGTGAAATAAAACCATTGTCGGCTCCAGGACAGTAGATAAAATCTGACTAGTGACCAAAAGGGAGCATGAAGGAGCACTGGTTTGTTTTGCAAGGGCTGCTGCACTTAACATTGGCGCTTGAACTGGAAGTGCCCTGGAAGAAGTGAATTCACTGATCATTTTGCTAGCAAAGCTGTGGAACCATGCAAGCACAGCCACATATCATACCCTATTGATTTCCAGTTGTGAAAGTAGCACATTTTATGGTAAAATAGGGCTGTGACCTTGAGTGCAGAAGCCAAACTGAGAACTGAGTCCAGCTATGGACATGCCCAGCTGCATTCAGGGCATAGGTGCCTAATCAGGTTATGTTGCCTGAGTCATCAGTTGACAGCTCCCCAGTCCTTAGCTTCATCTGCACGCTCAGAGCCTGAGGCACAAGTGAGGTAATTCAATGGGAGAAGAGGCTGAAGATAAGGCATGGGCACTTCATCATGTATCTGAGCCTTTTAAGCTAAAACCTACTATATCAGCAGGTAACATATACCTCCCTTCAGGCAGTTTACTTGATGCTGATGGTCTAAAGCCAATGGAGTGTACGTGAAGGCAGAAGAAGTTAAACTGGTATAACCAACCCAACACAATAAGAACACTTTCAGGAGAATTCAGTAGAGTGCATTTTCCTTTAGTTAAGATGTCATCAGACTAACTGATCTAATGACCCTCTCTTACAGACCCTGACTATTAAAGAAATGTACAACTGGTTCTGTCTTTTGTCTCTCTGGCATGCAAAACACACCTTGCATGCAACCGAGAATGTTGTAAGCAAACCTGATGGCCTCTACCAACTGTAGTTGAATTTAGTCACCCCGCAGAGTTGCCTAAAGCTCCTTCCGAGTTAAGGCTTAAAAGCTACCTGTTATGAAGATAGCAAAGTGGTTTTCTCTGGTTTACTATATTGACTCATATTTCTATTGCCATTCCTTCCTTCTAGACTCACACCCAGGCATCAGTATGAAAAGATTGTTACAGTACAAGATTTTATATTTCATCATCACACAACACACAGGGCTGGGGAAGCCTGAATTTGTGATTATTTTCACAGGCTAAGGAGCATCTGTAATGAACAAGATGCTAAAAGGAAACCAAATCAACAATAAGTGCTTGAGATTTATGTCTTTCTTCAGGAGCATGGAGAAAGTGAAGAAGAAAGGAAAAACTCTGGATGCTTACAGCTCACCCAGCTCTATTCAGCATCTTCATATGGCCGTGAAGAGCAAAGCACAGTGCACTCCTATGTTGGACCAACTAGGCTTGGCTTTGCCAGTGAAACTGAAAAAGAGTAGAAGACTTTAAGATAAATAGGACAGCAGGAAAAAGTAATGAAGGAATTAGACTGACCTTCTTTAGAAATGGGTGAGACAGGGTAAACAGGGAGAGATCTTGTTTTGCTTTCATCCTGGAAAAAATAACATTTCTTCCTTTTCAGTTCAGCACAGTTGACTGATTTGGAAACAGATCTGTTTTCTCTGGAAAGATTTATTTGCCCAACAGACTTTTTTTTTTTTTTTTTTTTTTGGCAAAAAGCAATAGGTTGAAAGAACAAGGCTTGTCTTGTTAGTAAGTTTAAAGGGCTCAGTAATTAACTGGTACATTTGGAGGCATGGCATGCAGGATACTTGCTGCAACCTACTTTATTACAGTGTCACAGGGAACTGCTGTGAAAGAGGCAGGAGCTTTAAAGAACACTGTTTATTTCTTAGGCTGTATCAGATAGCAGCATTATTTGGTTATGAAGTTAAGCCAGGGCAGCATTTGCTGGGGTAAGGACACTCTGGTGTGACCTTTGAAAATGTGCTTTCATCTGTGACTCCTCTCTTTCTCTCTCTCTTTCTCTCTCTCTCTGTCTCTTCCTTCCTTCCTTCCTTCCTTCCTTCCTTCCTTCCTTCCTTCCTTCCTTCCTTCCTTCCTTCCTTCCTTCCT
>JANHGN010022579.1:0-35625 GCA_024605025.1 Megaceryle maxima | reverse complement strand
TTTTTGAGTTTAAGTGATACACACTGTTTAAGACAGAAAGGAAGATTAAAAAAAAAAAAAAAAAAAAAAAAAAGATAAACCCCAAAACAATAAAACCCCCCACACCACTAGTGACATTGTGCTGTTCATTGAGTTGTGGGATTTAAAAGAAATCCACATTAAAGATTAAAAAATGTTTTCCCTCTGGAGAACAGCACTAATTAATTCATTAGTGATGAAATGTATTAGTGATGAAAAATGTCTATGTATTTAGGTCTATCTTCTGATTAGGGAAATCTTCTCTGGGTGTTGGAGAGCAAAGTATTCCCAGAAATTAATACATAAAAGCATCTGTCTGTCGGGAGGAAGTTTAGTAAAACTCCGAGGGAGAAAAATTAAATGAATTTCTAAACTGTTTCTTAGTGTATACAGTTCTCAATATTTAACAGGCACATACAAGTTGAAAAGAGGACATAACCTCTTTTGGGGGTTTTTTTGGTGTTTCTTTTTGGTTTGGTTTTTTTGGGGGGGTGGGGGCGGTTTGTCCTTTAAGATTGTAGTTATGAGATCTTTAATTATTTTTACTGAAAACTTACAGAAAAATCTACCATCATGCATCTCTAAGTAGATGTATCTAGAACAAAAATATTCCAGTTCTACCACTGGAATTAGTAACAGTTAAGTATAAGCAGTTCTATTAACATTTATGGTGTGCATGGTCAGGGAACACCCATGAAAAATGTGGGAAATTACTCAAATTCAGTGGTCTTTAACCTTTTACAGCTTGAGGACCTTAACAAATGTCTAAGAGGAGAACAGACCCCACTAAAAGCATTACAGGAAAATATCTCTATACCTGGTATTAATTTGATTTGAGGGAGTAGTAGGTGGTGTAGAAGTCATCAGAAATCACCTTAGAAATCACTAGGGAAGAAAACCCAAACCCTTGAGATGAGTCACCAGAAAACAGATTCCGCATTGAGAAATTCTAGTCCAAGAATTGTCAGTTTAGCTGCTATGAGCAACAGCAGACTCTACAGATATCACAAGTCTCCAGGACACTAAAAAGTTCAACCCTCAGTGCCATGCCTGAGAGGCACAGGAGTAGATAAACCAACTGTCCGGGCCTCCATAAGCCCTAATGCTCCAATAATTTCATGGAGATGCGAGATCACACGTAATAGCTTATGGCAGGCTGAGCAGCTTGTTTTCCTTCTTTAATAAGATAAAGTAAATATAATTTAACTCCATCACCTCATAAATGCAAAGAAAATTTCACAGAATTCTCCAAGGGATAGCTCTTCTCTAGTATAAAATGTATTGCACTTGTGCCTATTCAGGATTATCTTATTCTTTTTCTTCTGTACAGGATAAACAGACTCCCCTAAGCTATAATACAGCTGAGAAATTCTGCCTGGTTATGTGTATTTCTCTGTAACAATTAGATCAGTAAGTGGAGGTCTCTAGTCATTAAGGTGTTATCCAGACACTGTTACTTGTATTGCTTTGTTTCTTGATGGTATTATTTTGATCACCGATGAATATTCCATGGTCTGCCATGCTGGGTGACTTGTAATATTACAGTGGAATCTTGCACAGTACAGGGCCTGCTTTGGGTCTGAAACCAGCCCAGTAAAGGTTGAAGATACATGTCACTTTTGTTTTAGAACTAAATCTACCTGAAAACACCATTAAACAAGAAACTTATTTGTAGAATTTCAGAGCCCCACCAAAGAGGAAGAAACAACTTTGTCCTGAACCATAGGCTAAGCAAGGAACTGAAACTAAAGGAACATGGAAATTGTTGTAGTCACACATACAGACAAGAGTGTGGAGAAGCCAATCAAAAGAAGCAGGTATTTTACACAGCGTACACCTCAGATGGCCCTTTTTTCTCTATTCTCTTGTTTGTAAGGAAATGTGCCTGTTAACCCCACTAAAAAAAAAAAAAAATCCATTTGCAGTTTCCAGACCATTATTCCTGAAAGCTACAGAAAAAGGCTTTGTGTGTTCAGAAATCTTATCCTTTTTTTTTTTCTTTTATTTTTCACCATTTCTGTAGATGTTTGCATTTATCTAGTCTAAGCAAACTGTTTTAGGCAATTTCCAATTTACAAAGCTGTAAGCCTTTCCCCTGAGCACACTCTGATTTTTTAATGTAGGCAGTTCTCTTGCTTTAAAACATGTTGTTTCTTTCCAAATCTGAAATTCTGTAAACCATCAAATCTTTGCTTCAGACCTGAAAGGGGTTTTTTTCCCCACATCCAGGCTCCTAGAGAGCTTCTCTGTACACAAATAAATCAGTAGAGTCTGTGAAATACTACTTTCTAAAATTTCTTATGCTAAATCTATATAAGGTCCACTTTTCATCTTTCAGTCCCTCTTACCTGTATGTAATTGTAACAAAACCACGACTGGGCAGAAGAAAACTAAAAAAAAAACACCCCACATTGTCTTGTGAGACTACTGGAACTTTTAGAAAACCAGACTGATGCTATGAAGAGAGAGTAAGAGAGAGAATATTTTTGCTTAAATAGTTGCAGAATATAAAGGTAAAAACTGGAGATACGCTGGAGGGGGGGATGGATAAAATCTTACCTTCAGAACTCACTAAGAAAAATGTAGGGCCAAATAATGTATTCAATAACTAAAGGGATGAGATGTAAATTAGGAGTTTGTAGACAGCATTATCAGTCTTCTTCTCATTTCCTTCTCTGTTTATTAGAACACTTCCAGCAGTGCTCCTGCTTCATGATGAGACACGGCACAGGAAGTTGCTTGGACAATATGCCCTAACTTTATTTTCCAGGCCTCTGAAGAAGTTATCTCTGCCTCTTATAATGCACTGGTAGGAGACAGGTACAAATTTCCCTCATGACAGTTCATGTGTTCCCAAGCCTTTAGCACACTCCAGTAAATGGTCATTACCAGTAAGAGTAACAGAGCAAACTTTGAACTGGCAAAGATTTTTAGAGCACTGGGCAAAAGCCATGTAATGCATATAAAGAAGTCATAAGCTATTTCTTCTAAAGGACTAACAAGAAATAATGATTGGAATGAGCACAAACTTGAAAAATACCTCTCCTAACTGGAAAGAGAGTAAAGTTGAACAACAAAGTGACAAGGTACTGACATCTTATTGGTAATTTGTATTCATTTCCAAGGAAAATTTCTATGGACAAAAGGTCTACTGGAATCACGGAAAGAAGAAATGAAAATCAAAAGCCAATAAATAGGTATGAGCATACAGAAAGCAGTAAAATTCAATATCGAAATAAACACATATTTAGTAAGAAATATTTTCTTTTCCTCTGTGGAATTGGAGCAATAAATTACATAAACCTGAGACCAGCTAGAGACTAGAGTTTGTTCAGTATAGTTGCAATGAAATAAGAGGCAAACGATGCTTACAGAAATGAGGAGACTAACCTTGCTCAGGAAGCACGTATCAATTACAGAAAGCTGACTGAGACACATCACAGGTGGAAGAGCTGCATGTAGTCCAAGTAGCATGACTTACCCTGATTTACAAAGTCACTAAATATTCAGCCAAGATAATATACCCAAGACCCATCGAGCCCAGCCCAGGCAGCGTTCCCCTGCTATCATTACCATTTCTATCAGAGAAGGAATTTCTGTTACAGCAACAAATGCCTCCTGGAACTAATTGGCACTCATTGGCAATCTCAGCACAGAGGCTAATGAACTACCTTTTGAGCCTAAGAGTTTCTGAAGAGGTGATCTCTGCAGCTCAGAACTGAGACTTTGTAATGAGGCAGGATAAGGATGATTCCTCTGCTAAATGTTCATCCCTCACCTGCCTTCGCTGTAAAAAACCCAAGATTCATCCATACGTTTAAGGAATCCAGGAAGCCCCTGCATAGAAAAAGCATGAATGCTGCACTTCACTGCTCACAGGGAGAAGAATTACAAAGAAAGTTTGCAGTAAGAGCTGCTTTGTTCCCCACTCCCAACTATTACATTGCTTGGAGAAAACTATTTGGGATCAAGTAGAAAATATGAGTAACAGTTGTAACAGCAAAAGACATCCCTGGAAGTCATCACTGATATTCTACCCTAAAAGAAAATTGTCTTTCCAAAACTTAAGCACAGTTTGGAGGACTGTCACCTACATTACACATTACATTACAATCTTGAGATACAATTTACCTAAACAGAGCAGTTCTTACTGCAGAGCCTTCTCCACTCAATTTTAGTTCGGTACTAAAAACCAAACCCCAAAACCCCACCACAACAACAGGAAAATTAAATAAACTAGTAGCTTTGTCAAGGAACTCTATATTCCCATCAGATGATCTATTTTTATTATGGGGAGCACAAATAAATAGACATCAGTTCAAGCTGGCAGGCACCTTTAAATTAAAGAGGGTATCTTAAACATTGGACCTCAGTCTTCACCTACATTACACGTTGGAAGAGCTCACCAGACAGGACAAAGTCTTTGGCCAGCACAAGTGTAAGAAAGCTAGGCAGTCTAGAGACAGTATAATGGGCTCAAGCCAAAGCTCTTCAGAAAAAGGGTTGTATAAAGTGCATATTCTTGAACATGAGGTTATAACTGCAGTTCATCTGCTTTTTAACATTTTCCTCAGACATAATAGTTCATCCTGGCCATCAGTTAGCTGGAAAACTTGAATTAGACACTTAATATTTTGGATAACTCCCAACAAGCATGTTTGCTGATTTGTTGCATTTAGCATTGGTCTGAGATGAGGCACTTCTAGGCCACCTGATATTAAAACACAACTCTGCTGCTGTGAAATAACTGGTGCAAGGAATAATAGAGTTATGTTAGCCATTAGTACGATTATTGTCTTAGAAAACTGATTTTTTTCCCCCCCCATCTATTAGAAATACACCCCGCAGATCTTCCAGAAAGATCGAGTCAGAGGCATACATGAACTCTTCCTGAAAAGAGGACACAGGATTTGTCATGCAAGTGGTTAAAGGGCAGACCTCCAAACTAAGCCACTTTGGAGACACACTGAGCAGGTGTCATTTGCCAAAAGCCAACTTGTCATTTTGGCACACGTGGATCCACCATGGAAGGGGGGGAAATCTGTGCCAGTGAATCTGCATGCTGCAGCCTGACACCAGCCCTTTGGCTCCCCTTCTCCTGAGGCGCTGTGCAGCTCTGCAGCTGATGGGCTCTCACTGACAAGCTTTTCATGGCAGTGGCAACTGTGATTGAGGTATGGGGAGTGCCTATGTCAAATGTACAAGCAAGTCCAATTTTCTTTGGGAACCACTCTGAATCTCTGGAATTGTGTGTGTCTCTCTGTGCTTGCTCTGACAGTAAAGATAATTCCAATTATTTCTGAGTTGGGAGATAGTAATGTAATTAGTTATTACATTTAGTTAATAATTTATCATACTTTTATTACTAACCAGCAGACTCAAAGATGAAGTACTGCTAAAATGTCAGCTCTAAATGTGCCTCAAAGAATTTGTTTGGGTTTGTTTTGTTGTTTTTGTTTTTTTTAAACTGTATGTATTATTCCTGCTAACTGAAATTATAATCCTCTGAAAAATCAAGTTGTTTATAATTTGTATATACCACTTTGGTCCTTTACCTTTACCTCCAGTTCTTTGACTAAGACGCTCATCTCTCTAAAGAAATTTAGAGAATGGACATCATCTATTATTTTTTTCTCTCATACACCACACTCTTGCTCCTTTTTATTGCTATTAGCACCATCTACACTACCTCAACACTGAGCTACATTTGCAGCCCATCAGTTCCATTTTGTACTCAACATTTCCAGAATCAGATGAGAGTAATCACAAGACATCTGCATTGTGGTTAGAAAAGCTGAAGACTCCCTGGTGCTAGCATCTCAGCAACTAAGCTATGCCCTAGCAGTTGGTCTAACCACACGTGTTTGTATTAGTGATCACATCATATCAGCTTTCTTCACAAGGACAGAGGTAAGGTCTTTTAGGTAAGAGTACCTTTTGTTATAAGGAATTTTAATTGACATAAGCCTGTATCACAAATGAAGTTTCCAGTGTTCAAAACTATGAACTGCAAAAGCTTAGCACTTCTTTACTACCACGCAGAACATAAACTCCTTAATAGACTTTAAGTAGATTTTTATTAAAAATTTTAAGAATGTAGAAGTAAATTCAAAGCACAACTGAAATCAATACTGAAAGGGAAGGGAGACGGTGAGCTCTTTTCCTAGCCTCGCCAAGGTGACAAAAGCCATTCCTGCTCCACAAGACACATGGAGAATACATCAATATAAATGGACAAATCTCTGATGATTAGTCAATATGTAAAAGCTTTTACAACTAACAGCCTACAAGACAGACAGCTTCTGTTGCATAAAAATTATGGAGTAGCCAAAGCATTTAAGCCTCTCCTTTTTGAGGTTATCTTCCAATCATCGCCTAGGATTTGCTCAAGCAACCAAGCAATTCAAAGTAAACTGTGCTAGAAGTATTCTTACTTGCATTTGATTCCTAATTTAATACTTTGATTTAGCTCTGTACATGTAGATCTAATATTCATAAATATCTTGAGGTAAAGAAAGTCCTTCTCTGTCACAACAGGCAGTATCTGCCACAGTTTTAGTAACAGCAACAAGTTAGTGTTCCTATTGTCAGAATCTCTTCCAGATTAGCCTGCTTACTATTTCCTTACATCTAGGGGAATCTTCTTATTTGCAGTAAAGGTTGATCCTACTGTGAATGGGTCATTTTATCCCCTCTTGGGTAGGATCATCTCCTGCCCAATCCACAGCTTGCTGGAGAACAGAGACATGCTTTTCTGAAGAACTCTTCTTCCCAAATATGATACATAACTGTTATTGGGTCTCCCCTTTCCTATTTGTTTTGGTAGCTACAGTTTTCAAACACAGCTCCAGAGCTCAAGGTCAATATCAACTCTGGTGTACTCTGAGTTCAAGGTAACTTTAAAATACACAGCAATGTACTTAGTTTAGCACAGTATATCTATCACATGCTATATATATGCTTACACCCTATATCTGTAGTATGTATTAAATATACTAGCAGAGGAACTCAATTAACACCTGATATACAAAAATATTTTAATATATATATCATCTCTGTCTTGAAACAATATGTACTTGACTTAGCTATAACTTACTTCCTTAGTAACAGAATTCTTATAGGTAATTTCTGTCTATTATGGTGTTATGTCTCAAGGGAAATTCTGTTCTTAAAATACATCTCTCACTTAAGAATAATGTAGTTAATGCATTCATAGCTTACTGAAAAGACAATCTGTCACTGAGATCAAAAATGAGCACTACCAAGTATCTTCAAAAGTGTTAAATCTGCCCATCTTGCAAATAGTCAGACTGGAACAGAATTTTTGAATGGAAAACAAAATACAGGTTATAAACAAACAAGAACTAGGATGAGATTTCAATATGGACACAGGATACTACCCTGAAAAAATGTAAATATAAATGAAAATGTTGCGAGTTTATGGAAAGGTATCTATTATGACATATAATCATGTCATTAACTTTCATGAAATAGATCCACAATACCTTTGTAACCCGTAAATCTCTTATTTTATCATTTTTATAACAGAACTCTTCTGCTCTTGAGATGGCTGTTCTCTCTTTTAATAGGAAGTTCTAATCATACGTGGGACATGAAATGGTCAACAGAATAATAATATAAGAAATAACTTTCTGATTAATAACTACCACTTCAGTATACACACAATAATTTATGAAACTCATTGATTATTCAGGCTCAGATCATAATGGACTGTGCTCCAGGCAGATGTCAGCAGCAGGTTATCTAAGATTCAACATCAGTTGCTAGAGTACAGAAAGCACATATGCTAAGGAGATTACAGTTCAAACTAACAAAAAATGAAAATCAACCAGCTAACCAGGCAAGCAAGATTGTGGCCGGAAGTTCCTAAGTAATCAAAACTATAAGAAAAGGGTGCATATGTGGGTTTGGGTTGTGGGGTTTTTTTGTTTGTTTGGGGTTTTTTTGTTTTGTTTTGTTTGTTTGGTGGGGTTTTTTTGGGTTTGGTTTTTTTTTTTTTTGGTGGGGGTGGGCAGGCGCTCACATGAAAAATGAGGTCTTATTCACTTATCCCATCCCCCCCGCCTTCATCCAACTGCATGGCTGAGAACTTGGGAAGAGTGGGCATTTGTAGGGGTTTCTAAGCACTGCTGTAGACATAGATGACTCATCTTAGGCCACAAAATAATGTAGTAGTAGATAATTACATAGACATTAAATTTAAACATAGGAAGTGAACCCAAGATTTTGAGTAAGTTTTTACCTCTATGTACATTTTGTACTTGTTCTCAAAATCTACCATTGTGTAAGAGCAAATGCCATTTCTTTTGATAGCTATTGACAGACATTTCTGAAAGACTTACCAGTCTGACATTGATAAATGTGTAAAATACCATTCGTTGTGTAAATATTTTAATGATTCATCTTCAATACATATATATTGTTTCTGCTCTTCTAATTCAGGAAACTGATGACCCCAGCCAGCAAATTTCACCTACAGCGAGGTGCCGGCTTGCAGCAGGACACAGAGTCAGAATGCAGTAACTGCGATGGCACAAAGCCTTTATCACTACAGGGAGGTTCCTACTCTTAAGTAGATCACCTGGATTATTTAGAAACTACTTCCTCTACTAGAGGAAATATCTGTACTATCCTTCCCAGGAAACACAAATATCATCACAATAGAAGGCAGACCGTCAATACCTAAACCTCAAGATCTTTATTTCAGCCAAGCACAACCTTTGGTGCATAACAGGCATTAACAAAGATCCTGCAAATTTACTCTGAGACTCTTTACTTCAGCACATGGGTAGAGAAAATAATAAATCTGACAGTGGTTAGGAAGCAAGATCTTCCACAGAGGTCTCACAGCAACTTATCCTAAATCATCTTACTGGTTCTCTACCAGAAGTTGGCCACATATCTTGCCCCTAAAGTGTCAGACATCCAAATATCCTATGAAGTTTTATTAATCTTCCCTATGTAAAAGTCTCTGTTGCTCTGATGCCAAGCCTACCTTCCCTACCTGACTAGTAAAAGCATCCTAATAGCAGCAAACTAGTAGAAACCCTGTATGGCACTCAGCCTCCTCCTCATAACTGACAGCACAGCAGCCTTCTACCCACTTACTCTCTTTTCTTCAAGACAGACAAAAAGGGAGGAAACTTCATCAGGAGGTAGCAGTTAAGAAACTTGACATTTCCCTGCTTGATGCTCACTTTCATCAGCTATAAGCTCTTGACTTTAATACTGAAAAATAATAAACAAGAGTGAAATCAAAACTGACACTGTGTGTCTGCTTAGACTCATGGTGCCTATACGCTACCACAGCGTACAATACGCTTTTTAAAAAGCATTTTGCTATTGAATGAGAAGTACCTTGAGCTATATCTCTTCTAGCAGTCAAGTCAGTCTTTAGAAAGGAAAATTCAAACACATTTCAGATGCATCAAACCATATCTTCCTAAGTAACATGTTACATTAGTGTGCTCTACAACAATAAATAAACCAGAGGGGAAAATTCATATTGTGACGTGCTGCAACAAATCACACCACCCAGATACAGTCACATGAAAGGAGTAACAGTGCCTTTTAGAAATACATACAATTTTAAAAATATATATAAATATATAAAATTATGCCTTAGGCAGTGACCTTTTGAAAAAAAAAAGAAAGAATAGGTCACAAGGGAAGTCCTTCCTTTTCTGCAACCATCTCCTAAACTGCCCAAGATCCATAAGGCATCTTTGGTCTTTTCAAACATGTGCAAGATATATTGTGTCTGTGACGATAATCATCTCTGGAAAATGAAGTCAGCTGGGGCACGAACATGCTAGGAGCCACAGGACCTTCAGAGAACACACACTACACCATTTTTACTTTGGTCAAGAGAGATTTTACTTTATTTTCTCTCACTGAACTCTGGAATTCTGCATTTAAAGAAGATGAGGTTTCAAAGCCGAGCAATGTATCTGCACGTGAACATGTGTTTCCAAGATAAATTATCCAGGAATTGTACTTCAAATTCTTCATCTGCCTGGCTGTTAAGTAGCCAGTTTACTAAGTTTTGTTCACATTTTCATGTTTTATACATCACTAAAATACTTCACAACAAATGAAAACAATTATTTAGGATGAGGGGAGGTTTTCCAAACAGGACCTAAATATTAAGAAAACTATTCTCTATCTATCACTGCTAATGACTTCTATTCTCAAAACCTTTCTAAAGCTGAATTACATCTAGAGTTGCACATGAATTAATTGCCTAGAGAAAAGACTTGTGGTCTAATCTGCAATATATTAGAGGGCTTCATATCTGATTGATAGACAGTGCTGCAGCAGTCATATTTTCCTTTCCCCTTTGGAATACAGCCAGCTCAGAAGCGATATCTATAAATTACTGGGTTTCCTGAAGGTTAAGCCACTTAAGGGGAAAAAATATCATTTACAAGCTGTAAATCTTTTTTGCAAATCTTACTTTCATTCTAGGTTGAATGCTTCTAATGATATTGTAGGAGCCCTACACAGAAAGCAAGATCGTGAGTATTTGAAGCTGCAGTGCTCCGCTGCATAGAAAAGAAGATTGCTGCCATTACTGCAAGCACATGAACTTTGATTACACTTCCTAAAGCCGTTTGCTAAAGTGTAAAATAAAGTGCAAGAGGCTGTATTAGCTGCTTCATTGAGTTTTAATCAAAGGGAGAAATGGTGTATCTATTTATTATTTATCTATCTTCAAGATGTGGCTAATATTTTAGTGATAATTGCTGAATTTCTGTAATGGTAGACATTAAGTATGTCTAGATGTTAATATAATTTAGTTTTAACGAAGTGCTAGTTAATTACAACAAGTCGCTCATACACATGTACAACCCCCTCAATTCTGTTACAGTTTTTAGAAGGCAAACTCATTTTACTTGCTAAAGCATGTGTCAGCAGAACTATTAATGGTGTTAATGTTGTATTGAAGAAGTCCTATTGTCACTATCACAGTAACACTGGTATATTTCTTGTTGCATTAGCTAAGTCTTTCAACTTGCACAATACTGAATTCTAGAAGAATTGTTTACATACTACAAATAGATAAAAAATGTAAAGGGCACTCTACAGTGCAACCAATTTTTGTAATGTGACAAAAGCATGAAAAATCAGATATTAAGAGATAAATGTTTATTGGTTATTACAAAGACATTCAATAATATCAGGCAAAGCATGAAAAACATCCCATCAAAACACAAAAGCTCAAACAGTGTTTCACTTCCAAAACATGTAAATCTTGGAAGTGAAAATGAGAAGGAAGGGAGAAGCAAAACCAATTTATTTTTTTAAGTAACAGACAAGTAGATTTAGATGTGAAGATTTCTAAGGAAATGTGAGACCTCATTAATAACAAGAAGCTTTAATAAATTGCTTAAATATGATATACCTGTTTCTAGGGTAACCATTCACATTTTGTCATTAATTCAACCACTGAAATTTAGAAGCTTTTCATTAAATGAAATTTTGAACACCTTTTTACACACTACCCTATTGTTCTCATCTTCACTGAGAGACAGTCAAATAAAATAAGCTCATTAGGAAACCTCTCAGTGAACACTGTTCCTCAGCTGCAACTATTTTGACTTAAGCATCTACATGAAGTAGACTCTCTGATTCATGCAGAAATAGAGAAAGTGACTTGTATTTTATGTCTTACCATAACAAGAAACACTACTTTGGCATTCTGGCACACTGTATTTATAGACCTAGCACATTTATAAAACTATCCCAAACTTACAAAATCACTCTCTTGCACTGCCTGTGGCAATCACAGTGTCTCTGGTTTCAGAAGGGTAAAGTGGGATTCAGAAATGTGTCTCCAATCAGGAAGAAAAACAACTGCAAGTTGTGCCAGTTGCACAAATTAATTCTTGAGTTACTCAAGAAACCACCATGTTCATCTTCAGCTAAAACTCACAAATGCGTGTATGGAACACCATGGTGGTACTTATCCCAAGAGGGGCTAAGGAAAGTGAGTGACAGATTCATTCCTTGTATTATTTCTCATGCATAAAACATCAACAACAAAGAAACTGAACAGACCTTACTAAAACACAGAAAACTGACTCAAGAGGATATGAACTCCCAACCGTTTTTGTGAGCAAGGTTCCCCTCTCTGGTGTAAATCAACACCGACTTTTATGAAGCTACACCAGCCCATGCCAGATGGAAGTCTGGATTTCATCAGAAAGCCTTAACCATAGGAGGGAACAATAAAGAAAATAAATTTCTCTGTCAGTAATTAGACATTAAAAATAATAATAGTAACTGTAATCAAGAGGAACAAGAGGCTTTAACATAAGTTTTGGCCAAAGCCATGGTGAGCTACAATAAGATTACAGAACACAATGCCAGAGGTGATTCATAAAATGGGAGAAAATTTCTGCAAGGCTAATGACAGAGAGAGATCCAAATCATACCTGGCAGAAGCACTACAAAACCCACATCTGTTGTTAGGAATTGGCTCTCCTCTTTGAAGAGGAGGGCTACATTAGGTTATTCGTTGTGCCTGTCACAAAATGAAATATCAAAGTAAAACTGAAATTTACTGTTATATTCCAAATCCCAGGAGACTGTCCTCCAAGTGCCTCCTGGGTATGAGAATGCAAGATTCCTTTGCGCATTATGAATACAGGACAAACAGGGATGTTGTATCAAAGGCTGCAAGGTTTGGATTTTTAACTTTCAGGATACATCCAAACTTTCAGCAAATGGAGAAAAACTGAAATAACTGATGGAATTTTAACATGAACTTTCAAAACTTTCAATAAACTCAGCAGTTGCCTCTATGTTTGTTCTCAAATTCACTGGTTTTGCAAATACTTGAAAATGGGGACAAAATGTCATGGAAGAAAGGAGGAATTGCCTTTCTTAGATGATAGTAAAGCCACACGGTAATGTAAATGCTTGTATACCTTAAAATAAAATAGCATTTATACACAATTGTACTAACAAAGTGAATTTGGTCTGGTAATAGTGAAAAGGTGAAGTATACTTGGCTGATGCCTAAAATAACAAAGTTAATGTTTAACTGTTCCAGATCTGATAGCATTCTGAGAGAGATTTCCATCTTGTATGTGTTTATTATTCTAAGAAATACATTAATACCCTGTATAGTTCTAGCACAGTAATTATGAAAGACTAAGAAGCACTGGAGTTTCCCTTTCAGAAATACTTCGCCAGAATCTCAGAATAGCAAAAGCTGTGTCTAATTGCTAGGCTTACAAACAGGATGCAAGACTTTCTGACTTTATGACCATTTCAGGACTGGTATGCTGCAGATACAAGGTAATACGATCACCAGTGTCTTTAGGGAATTGCCAGCAATTCCTCCCTCACTGACAAGTTACACTTAACAGAGCTGGTTTTAATAATTTTCAAAGAGCAGTCAGCATCTGAAATTCATTGTATAAACAAACTTAATGGAAAAAACTTAAAAGGGACTCCTGACATTCTATTTTGTGAATTACAGAGTTTATGGACTTGAGAAACTGCATGAAAAGGAAATCCAAATTACTATGTGGTTCTTCAACAGTTTCAGAGACAGAATAACTGTCTTCTAAAGATATTCCTCCCAGCTCAAAGATAAAGACTTACTGCACACCTATGTTTCAAATCTTGCAAACTCTACTGACAATAACCACCTTTACCCCAGTCGGTTGTAGAACCCATCCTCCAGGTATGCCTGCAACATGTTCATTTTAATGGATATCAAATCAAGTTCCCTTTAAAGATGGCCTCCTGAATTCTGGTGACTGCATTGCAGTGCTTCATCTATCAGCAAGCACACCTCTTCTGTTGAGGTCATGACACAAGATCACTCACCACCACCACACCTCAGTAAAGTTTGACTTGTTTTCTCTTTAATTTTCGCATGCTTTATAACCTCAGATTAAGGCAAGTCTCCAGTGCCACAGCTTATTGCTACACAAAGGCAAAGGGAGTTGGACCTCTCAACAAAAATAGATACTGTTATGTTTTTAAGAATGTATTTTATGAAGCTCTTGCTGAATCCAGGAATAGTGTACAAGCTGTGAACCCTACTGACTTGAGTAGCAAAAAGAAAAAACAAACCAAAACAAACAAAAACCCCCAACCACAAAACAAAAACACCGCCAAAATAAACCCTAAAACAAAACAAAAAAACCCAACCAAACCTGACCCACCACTGTTTTCTAGGGAACTATTAAAGGGAGGGTCAGTTTCTACAGTCAGCAAAAGGATCAGAGAAAGACCTTGGGAACAGTTTTCACAGTTTAGAAAGTAAAAAAAAAAAAAAAAAAAAAAAAGGAAACTCTCAAGCTAGTGCTGGGATTTCTGCAGCACTCAGTATGGCTCCAGAGCAGCCACATGACGTGGAGAGAAGAGCCCAGTGCTGATCTCATGAGGCATATGCTGAAGACCAACAGCATTATCAGGTCACACCTTCAGTTTTTTCAATACCCAGTCAAGCAAAGAGAGTATCATTAAAAAGAATTAAAATAACTCCCACCTCCTGAACTCCATGCAAATCATCAAACAGGTTTCAGGTTCAATAATACCCTTCAATCTAGAGAGATTAGGCCTCCATTACCTGCCTGCATGACCAGTTATTATGCTGTAGTTGTGAGGGAGATGGGTGACTAAAAAACATTCACACACACTCTAACTCTTCCTCATAATTTCTAAGTCTCAGATATAGAGCAAAGTAAGGCTGTTAACCAACAGTAACTTCACACCCAACAAAATTTACCTTCAATGAACAGCAGTGTATCCTTCAAGTCCTGCCACAGAGACATACCACCCATCCTGTCTTCTTGACCCAGAAAGATGTAAAAGCACCCCAAACAGACTAAAACCACACACCTGCAAGTGTCACATGATAAACTCTTTTTTCAGTGGGCTCTAATGAACTCAGGTGTTTTGTGGTTTGTTTTTTTTTTTTTTTTTTTTAAGATAATTTAGGTGGAGACAAATACCTTTCCAGGTGGCAGTGATAAGGCTACTTGGTTTCAGGTGATGAAAGTGAACACTGCTGTTAAACAAGCCTCTAAAATTCTCCATCTCCTAAACCCTTCTTCAAGGGTTACTGCTCTTTTCAGTAACATCAGGTTCTGGAGTCCATGATTTTGCTTTAGCTTTTTTTAACCGTTCACCAAAGAGCAAGCCACAGGCACACTTCTGTACACATGTACATATACAACATACCAGAACACCCTCAAAGAACCACAGGCTTATTTTAGTAAAGTCTGGAACATATTACTATAAAATATATGTATCTTAGAGATAAGTGAGCAATTCAGAGGAGGAAATTCATTGACTTACTCTTTTTCTTCTGACAACGGACTGCAATTTTAAGAAAGGTATTTTATTTGAATTCTCTCAAGAATCCTTTTAATAAACAGGGCAAAATCTGCTGGAATGTTTAACGGTCAGATTTTGAAATGAGTTATAAGATTACATACACAGTTTATGGTGTACTGTTGTTCCCTCATTAGATTATCATAATTTTAAAATCAAGAAGGATTAACATAAACAATGTAGTTCTGACTGATGTTCCCTTAAAATTTAAGGTGTGGATAAGAAGAACAACAGAAATTTGGAAAACATGAACCATTCTATTTCCTGAAACATGTAGGACTTTGCTTGAAGTACCCTTATGGCTTCTTTTTTTCTTCATTATATCTTTCCTTTTAGCCTTCTAGGTTTTTTTCAGGTCACATTCACAGAGAAAACTGCACAGATATTTTTTTGACCACAATTCCTGAGGGACTTTAGCAGCCAATTCCACAGGAATATTCAGAACACTGAAAGTGAAGAAGCTCATGTGTAAATTTTTAATCTTGGGTATCACAGTATGATCACATCCTTTTTGCTGTAAGATTATGACACAAACACAACTCTTCTGGGCCCCTCTGAATGAGCTTCTAACTCAGTATTCCTTCCCAACAGCAGAAAGGTGGGAATCACCAGAGAAGACACTCTCCATCCTGTGCAGAACCAGACAACATTGTGGTGGCATTAACTTCCTGCATTTACTGGCCCGTGAGTTTCCCAGCCTGAGGTGCTGGGGTTGTATGCAAGGAAAATATCTTTTAAAAAAGGCTCAGATGTCCTCTGACATAAGCAGCAATCCCCAAAAGTAATTTACACAGGTAGAGCTACAGGGTCCACAGAGACTAAAACTGTTATTAGACAATTCTTTACTACCTCCACGTAGTTCCACCTTCCAAACACACTCTGAGTTCATAATCAGACAGGTTTGGGGCATGTATCATTCCCTAACACTAATTTTCTGGCTCCTGCTGAAAGGGAAATCAGGCATGTGTTTCAAGTGGGAACTGTGGCATGCTCCAGCATAGCCAAGGTTTTGGTCATTTCACTGCAAACAGATGGACATAATATGCCAACCAGTCTGATCTACTTCCAGAATCGGAGTCCTATACTATACACACATTCAAGTCAAATTATTTGAAATTACTATTAATTACAGCTGCAATGCTAACATCTATGAATCTGTCACAAGCCAGCTAGCTTGAAACTGGCCATCATTAAGATCTTTCCAGCACATTAAGTACGCAGCAGACAGCAGTGACAAGAAGTCCTGATATTAAAACATACACTAATTTCAAGAGGTACAAACAAAAACATGTTTGCTTTAGTCACATTCTGCATGATATATCCCTCAGCATGGTCTTTGCATTTGTATTATTTTGCACTGAAGTCATCTACACGAATGACATTGCTGGGTAAAATAAAAAAAGGAGAGGAAGGGAAATGAAGTCATTTTGCATTTGTGATCCCTCCAAGAATTAGAAGACTTAAAACTGTTTCAGATCAAATCCTGACACGTTTCCTTCAGCAGTTCACTTAAAAGTAATTTTCAGTAGTGGAATTGCAAGAGCTGAATTATGTGGAGCAATTTCTAGACCACTCTAAGTAAATGTCCACAAGTTTTCTTCACCTTGAGTTGCATTGTCCAAGTGCTAACTTCGATCTTGAAATACTGGAATTATATTACATTTATCCATTTGTTTGCAATTATAAGTACAATTTGGCACAGTTTTGTCTTTCATAACAACATCACAAGCCATCACACAGCACCTTACTGTAATATTGCTGGCACACCACTGAATGTCCAGGAATGCTTCCACAGACCCTCTGAAGGTGAAGCAGGGTATGTGCTCCCAGAGCACACCCACACCAGGCAGAGACATGTGATCTGATCTGCACTGAACTACCTCTGGACAAAAGCTTGCTGGCTATGACATCACAGCATCACACCCAATTTTGCAAAGGGAGTTAACACATCTAAAACACTGCTTCTAGGCCTACCTTTGCATGGCACTGCGCCTTGTAAATATTCCTACTTGGAAAACTATTGATGTGAAATCCAAATGTGTAACGTCAATGTGCTGCAGTCCTGTTTTTTCCATATTCCAGTGAATTGACTTTGTGGTCCCACTCTCCACCCTGAGACAACTTTCAGTCTTGACCTTTATGATACATCTTTTAAAAAAATTAATCATTTCCATGTTGAAGGAGAACATATCTTGTGGGTCATATTGACCACAAATGGGCATCTCCCTAGATACCAGGCATTAGACATAGGTAGGAAAATACACTGTCTATACTGGATGCCATTCTCTTAAACACTGGCTGAACACCTACCGTTACTTTGTTCCTTCCTTTACACCCCAGAGAACTGAGTGCTTTGTATATCTGAAGCTATTTTCATGTATCTATCTAAACTTGCAAGCCTAACTTAATGTTTTGATTTCAGAGGTACTTCACATTGTTCTTTCTATTTAGGCAAGCAGATGCTTAGCACCTCTGAAAATAATTTTTTTTATGTTCAGATGTAAACTTAGCCAGAACTTGGTACTCAAAAACTGCTTACATTACCATCCCATCCCACACCTCTCCCCTATGTGTATTTCCTTCAGAGAACACTTTGGAGGCATTGGAGCATTACTGCCCAAGCTCCACCGAGCCAAGTCATGATTTCAGCTACGACTACTTCCTATACAGGTTGGCAGTTTATCCATGAAAGCTACAAAGTAAATGTCAATAAAACCTCATGTTCTCAACTAAAAGTCTGAGACACGGTACTTCATCCTCCTCTACTGTTTGCATTTTTATGAAGCTACATTTTTCTCATTTGGGACACACCCATCATGAAATACCTCTAAGGAGAATGCTCTGAGTATAATTTTTGCATCCTCGTGTTTTAGTCAATCATGTCCAAAGCAGTAAGATGCAGTATAATATAACATAAAAGTCTCATTTACCTGAGATCACTAGGAGTTCAGAAAAGGTCACAGAGACTAAATACAAAGGTTGTCAGGCTTTTGAAGTAGATGGTGTTTATTTTAGTTTCATTTGGAAAAGCAAACGTAGTTCATAGCACTTCAACTTGACTCTTTGCAATGTCATATTTTTTTAATTACAACAGTGAACTGGATGAGCTAAGTAGCTCCTCATTTCTTTTTTCAATAAGCCCTTCAGACTGAGGGGACAAGCCTTCTTAAGCCTGCAGTAGAACAGCGCTTGCAGCAAGGCTGTACCTGAATTAGGTAACCATCCCCAGCTCCCATTGATGGGACCTGTGGGCATGGAAAGAATATAAGATTGTTCCTAGTATGCTCTAGAGATAAAGATAACGAAAGGAAGGACATGGCCAATAAAGCATTTACATTTACTAATACAACTCAGGAAAAGAATTTTTTCTTATTTTTGCCTGATACAAGTATCATATAAATGTATTTGTATAATACAAGTCTGTAACTGTGTGTATATGTGTATATAAATGCATGCATTTTTCTAAATATATATATGTACATCATTAAAACTTTACACTGAAGTGATTCTTTTAAAAAGGTTCAAAATTATGCTTTCAAAATATTTCACAGGTGCATTATGATCTTTCCTCAAATATTTTTTTCAACAAGAGATAACTACTTTGAAGAAATCTGAACAGTTGTTATAGTCCTTCAACAATGTTGCACTGCACACTTAGATTTTAATTTGCTCACCTCTTTTTTTTAACCCTGTGCTTCATTGCAAGTAGATATCTATAATAATTACCAATAGCAATGCCCAGATCACCTATCCAGAAGATAAACATGATCCAAGCAGACTCCTCTGTGATGTCTCCTCTCATAAAACAGCATGTTTCAGTGTCAGATCATTTTCAATATTTAGAGAGATGAGCATAACTCCTTAAACCTTCACCACTCATTTACAGACACACAACATTCTCCTCAGGATTTCCTTCCATTCTGCCTTTATGTTTTCAAACATCATCTTGGTTTTTTGCTTGAAGCTGCATTCAGCAAAGGATTTTTTCTGAGGTTTCCACAATGGCAGCAAGCTAACTGAACTGAAAACCAGTTTGGAAGTCTAAAAGTTGTTCTGTAATCTTCCCATTTTATGTACATTGTTTATACAATGGAAACACAGAGTCTGAATGTAAATTCCCTCTAGTTGCTAAATGAGTCCTAAATGACATTTGCCTTCCTGGGGCTTGGTCAACCCCTCGTGCCTTGTCATCTATGGTAAATCCATGATTCTTCTCCTTGAGCACTCACCCACAGTTTCTCCTGTCATTCACATCTGAAGTAAATTATTAATCTACAAGGATACATATATTTCTTACAGGCAGTATCTGCTGTTTGATTGGCTTGCTTCAGAGGATTTCCCCAATGTTATAGTCATTTAAAGTTCTAATTCCCAGGCTGAGGTTATCTGCATGACTTTTAGGCATGCTTGCCATGTCACTAACGACACTATTGAGTAACTCTGAATTCTAGCACCTCACTCAATACTTCTGTTGTAACAACAAACTTCACAGAGAAATATCAATTTGTGTCAAAAATTGTTAGGTATCCTATGCCTCTGCTGTTTATTCATTACAGAGCTTTTACTAACCTTTTACCAACGCCTGCTTAATTCTCTCAGTTGCTTCTTGGCAAATTCATTCAGTTTTCCTGTAGCCACTACAAATCCAAGGAAATACAGAACAATTACTGAAGTACAGTTTCCATTTCCAAAACACTTTCTTAATTAAACCTTTTCCCACCATGATTTTACAGATGTTCCACGATTGTGTTTTAGTGACAATTAATTTACCAGGGAGAGCTATAAACATATTTTCAGGTTAAAAACCCTCTTAAACACAGACATAAGAGAAGCTCTTCTGTCCTCTGGATAGGAACGAGCCAGGGTATTTTGTTGAATGTTCAGACATTTCATGCCAGAGTTCAGTCAGAGTAGCTTTACATCAAGCATCTATTCCCATGGATCTACTGGTTTTGTTTCCTTACCTTTTTTGTGACAGAACCCCTGATAGTACGTCACCTTTATTATCAAGTTAGGCTTTTATCCATCAATTCTAGCATTTCTATCTATTTTAATATATGTATTTAAAGATAGGCTTTGTTTCTTTTTATGCATTTCATTAGTTACTTTGGTTATCTGTCTTGGCCTTTCTTGTGATCCTTACTAATGCTGATACTAACTATTGTTATTTATTTTATTTTCTTGTTTATTGGCTACAGTGGGTCAGATTTTTGAAGGATCTCTTCTTGGTTCAACCATTTAAATTTTGTTATTTAGCTATGTAAGTTTCTTCCTAGTTCTCATTTTGTTCAGCAATATAACACCTCCCGAGACACTATTACTGTTTCCTTAAGTAGAAGAAATACCATATTCAAGGAGTTTACTTTTCCTTAGGGCATTTTTGATGATCTCTCTCATTTTATTAAATCTGTCTTTCTGAAGTTTATTGTCTTTCTAACACTTTTGTATACATAACATTCTCATGATACGGATTCTAATTATATTGTGATTATCATTGTTTTGTAGCTCTTCCAGCACTACAATTTAAATGAACATCTATGTTCTACTTTTATGACCGAAAGAGGTATTCACGTCACCTAACTTTAGACACTTAACAACTAAATTCAAACGCAATTTCCCTAGGTTCCCTACATTTCAATTATGACAGAAAACACACCTTCAAAAGGTGATTCAGGAAAAATACCCTTTGCCAATATGCAACCTATACATACCATTTGAGGAAAAACATTCTAGTTTCCATTTAGCTCACCTAGGCCACTACTTTCAGCTTTGCATGGTGTGACATTGCCTTTGAGAGCGCTTCTGAGCTTGCGCACATCCCATGGAGCCAGAAGGCAAACAGTCAGGCACTCCTTATGCAGCTAGAAGGGAAGAAAAATGGCATCTGTTCTAATTAGATAACATTAAATAATAATGTTCTAATTTTTAATTACAATGTCTCTAAAAAAACAATTTGTCTGAGTAAGGTCTTTATATCTTCATGAAATCTTCATAATGACAAGGTAAAGCCTCATGCTGTCGGGGAGTCAAATTACCCAAGCTCTTCTGAAAGGAAACTGTTTCATTAAATGGGGCATTTTCTCTCCACTACTGCAAGAGAAACTTCAAGAAATACCAAATGATTTGAAGCTAACGCATCAAGTTAAGCTTTTGAAATAATCTTAAATGTATATACACACATCTGAGTCTCCTTGTTTGCTTTAGGAAGACTCCGATGCTTAAATTTTAAGGAGAATTAGCAGCTGTGTCTGCTGACAGTTGTCTGAGCTGGACGGCCTATGATAAAACAGTGCTGCAGTTGATGAGGAACCACAACTATCCATTACGATCCAGAGAGAGACGTTTAAGCTTTGACTCATAGAAATGGTATGAGGGAAACTAATGGGACATTTATCTCCAGGTACCTCGTGGGACAAAGAGAAAGAGTCAGTAAGATATTTAAAGACTACAACATTTACTTCCTCTGCAAACACCTTGCACAATGTTTTATTAATAAATCACCAGTTCCACCACTGCTTGACTTTTGGGACCATCTCCATGACAGAACAAAAAGAGCTGTGCCTTGGGATGGCAAAAGCACGTATTTGTCTGAGACACCAAACTCCTGTCTGCAGGTATAAGCCTCTGGGAACAGCTATTTCATCAGCTACTCATTGATGACAATTATGTGATATTTACAATTCCAAAACAATGCAGATAGAGCTCTCTACCTATAAAACTTTAACGAGCAGCATGTTTTGTTGGAAGTGTCATAAAACTTTCATCAAAGTTCCAAATACTCCCAAGAAAACAGCTCAGTCTTTGACAAGAAGATCAGAAATGTGCAGTTTAGATCAAGCACTGCGAAGAGGAAGAGAAATGTCGCCTGTTATAATTATTAGGATACGATAATTATACTTTTACAAGCTCAGAAAATTTTTAAAAAGCAGCTCAGTAAACATCATAAAATCCAGTATTAAAATTAGCTTTTTTAGTTTGCCTTATAAGGAAGGTAAACAGAGTCATAGTAGGTGAAAAATGAACAATAATAGTAAGAAACAGAATGTCCAGTTTTTGAAATGATTTTTTTTTTTTTTTTTTTTTTTTAATAGCTACTGCACTAGGGCTGTAGCCTGCGGAGCAGGTTTTGTATGTTCAGCCTACTGCAATCATCAGGTCTGAGTGCAGAGTAAATGGAATTCACAAGCCTTTCCAAGTCACCTCCTGTGTAAGCCCTGAACAGACAGTCCTAGAAGTGAAGTAAGGAACAACTTCTCTCTCCGCCCCTTTGGGCAGCTCATATACATGCTTTTAGCAATACCTAAAACAAGAAAAACACCTAGATCCACTTCACTGGGAGTGACGGAAACAGAACGGAAATGAGAAACTGATTAAGTGGTGAGCCAGCCTCACATGCCGAGAAACTTCCAACTTTCCTAATGACATTTAAAAAAGTGCTTCATTTTCACTTGTATTCCATAAAAAAAAAAAAAAATCTTGGCCCATGAGTTCTCAGTGCCTACACAGATGAAAGCTGTGAGAGGCCTTAAATGACTTCAGCAGGAAACTACTGGGAAGGGGAGTGGTCTGTTTTCTGACAGTCCCATTACACATTTCTAGGAAAAATCTTTTCAAGTTCTGCGTATGAAAATGAAACAGGATTACAGCACTGCCTCTCTGTTGGAGATAATTGCAACAACACTCTTCCTGCTCCCATGCTGGAGTGGCACGAGGAAATTCCCTTCTTTTTTCTCTTTCCTTCTATCTCATGATCTTGGACTCAGCACCTTAGATTGAAGAAATTTTTAGAATCAATGCATTTAGTCTGCTCAAATAGGACCCATGTTTATTTCAGGTAACCTTGAGGAATACTTTGTTCTGCAGTTGCCTTCAGAAATCCATCTGCCATTACCCAAACCCCTCACACACTGTTTAGTGAGCTCAGGAGTTTTCCACTTAGTAGCGATGACAAAGCACTAGACTACTGCAAAACCCATGACAGAGAAGCTGAGCAATAACAGACACCAGCCAAATAGATCACTGGGGTGGAAGGTCATCCTTGAACAGTATTTCCACTTTTCCCCTCTTGGTAAATTGCTCTGGGAACAATCCTTTTTTTCTAACGTAATGTAATCACGAATTAGAAAGTCACCACCACTTACACAGAGCTGCAATTCCTGGCCTAACTGGCCGTGTTGGGAATTTAAACTGATGTCTCCACCCAAGCAGCATGTGGAACCAATGTAATGGCTAACACAATTCAGAGCTTAAAATGGAGTGATGTTGCAGTTCCAGCTGGTGTTTTAAGTCAGCACAAGAGATTTTTGGAAGCATTAGAGGAGAAACAGAAACAGAGGTAAGGAATGGCTCCTAGTCCGATGATGTACACTAAGGAATATGTAAGTGACAATGCAAAAAGCAAGAAAAGCAAAAAAAAGTAAAGCATCACACATTACATAGTGCCATGCTCACAACCAGCACAGAAACAGGAAAGTGATGACTGGTGAAACATGCTTCAAGGAAAAGAAGTGCATTATTTTTTATCCTGGTTTTTAAAAGGCACAGCCTTCCATATATGGAAAGGTGCAGATGTGTAAGAGTCTAGGGGCAGATAATAAAGCTTTCATTCTGATGAAGAAGAAAGGTTCACTGTAAGTAGACTTGGCTCAAGTGCTCTTAACAGGTACTGTGACTCACAGTGCTCTACAAATCCCTTAATTATCAGAGCACTGCATCTCCCCATGTATCAGCTTAATCCAAGCCACCTCTGGAAGAGCTTTTTCCTTTCCTGAGAGCTCATCTGTACTTTTTGACCAAACAAGTTTCCAGCTTCTTCCCTAGTCCTTACACTCAGAGACCCAAAACCACTGGCAAGGAATGATGATGACAAGCATTTATCTTATTACCAATTACATTTCTATGTATGAATACATTTCCTGCTTCTGAGCAGCAGTTCTCAGCTAGCTGCTAATTCTGATGCAGATTTTTAGCTATTTAGTAAGTACTTAGTGTTTAATAAGTATTTAGTAGTAATTTCATAGATCTGCTGTCCATCCACAGCTGCTGTTTAATGGTTAACTCCCATTATAGCAGAATCTGTCTTCCCAACAGTACTTATTATTCCTTGAAGGTAAGAAACATACTATTTTGTTGAGGAGCGTGTAGGGAAGAAAGGTCAAGTCCTCTGTGTGCATGTGTGTTTATACCTGTATACCTCATACCTGCATCTATCACACCTGATCCTTATCTGCATGAAAGAATCCCTATGTCTGCAGCATTTATTGAGATTGTTTTCAGAGTTCATCTATCAAAAGTAACAAACAATACAGGATGCTAGAGACAAAAAAATTATCCATTGAAGAGAATCATGATATAAATTTAATCCCCACTGAAAACAGGAGCTGATTTGCTACCAACATCAATGGGTCATATTTGCACATGGTACCTGTATATTTAGAAAATAGAAAAGTAAATAAGCTATGGAATTATTTGAGAAGAACTAAAGAGAGGTGAGATACCATAAAAATCTTCTGGGACTCTAACCCATAAAAGCAAATTTAACAGGATGCTTATAAAAAAATAAAAATCTGTGCAGTTCTTAACTAGCTACAACTCCCCCTCACTAAACCTGTACATCCCGCTTTTGTATCTGCAGGTAGGACTCGCACTGCAAACTAGATCTAACTAGGATTATTTCTGCCAAGCGTATTCTAAAAGTCTGTAATTCCCAAATAACCTGGTCTGGGAGAGTAATTCTGTACTCTCTGTCATGGTGATAAAATTAAACAGTTTGAAAATAACATGCTTCAGGCTTGCAAGAGTCCTCAAACACACTACTACAAATGAAACAGCCCTTAAAATTACTAGGGTGAACTTATCATCATTCTGACTTACGCAAAGCACTAGCTTTTCCCCTCAGAAATAAATTTAATACTGTTTCAGTCTGTCATTAACTAGGATTATTTAATTCCAGGAAGAATTTCTATACAGTCGATATGACTGAAGCACATAAACAAGCTGAACGCTTTTCTAAAATGAAACTGTAGGATGTCAATGGAAATCAACAATAAAAAGGTATTTTAGAATGCAATAAGCAGTGGAGTAACTTAGTTACATCTAATGAGCACAAGGGATATTGATTGTTTTGCAACCCACTTATGAAAACCAAAACAGAGGCTTTCATGTTTGTTTGGTTGTTTTTTTTTCTCCCCAATGATTAAAAAAGAAAAAGCAATTTTTTGGTATAAAGATACTTTAAAGCTCTTAGTTTTAGATGGATAGACTATGAACAGTAGCAAAACACAAAGGAAGGCTTTCATGCATCATGCAGGTTATCAAGTTTTTTGGCAGCTGAGTTTCTTTAAATACTCTCATTAATTTTAAATTGATATTCTTGAGAAAGAGGGGCTAGTTCAGACAAAGTTTTCGAAAGAGAGTTGTCAGTCTTACAGAATTTTCCTACAAACATACTCGGAACATTCTTTATGCTTTATTCTCTTCCCAGGAGTCATTTTCCTGGATATTAGTAATTTGTAGTGAACTCCGGATCACTTCAATAAAACACAATCTTGCAAGAAAGGATATGCAACATCTCACAGATCACAGCCTTAAAAGGGACCCAAAACCAGTCAGCAACTGCACCTTCTGTAAGTGAAATCAGTCCACCTTACAAAGTCATCTCATTGGGGGTAATGTCCAACAGTAATATTAAATTAATGTAACACCAAAAACAGATGAAACTATAGCTAAAACAATACTTTGGGGAAAAGCTTGGAAGACGTACTTTGACTTTTAAAATCATGTTTCTATCAGAAAAGATTTACTAGTTTTTAAAAGTCTGCTTACTCCAACTTCTGAGCTGTACATCATTGTACATTTGCAAAGCATATTTATCATCTAGGGGAAGTCTTCTCCAGCCCACCATTATTTTCAAAGGGAAAGGGTAAAAATACAGCAAAGGCTTCAAAGATGTGAGTGAATTACTGCATCCCCTTAACAAGTGCAGCATGTGCTCTCTCTTCTGTAATAACACAGTACAGAAAACAAGATGTAATTAATGCAATTCCTTTGCCAAATGAGTGGGATCTTTTAAAGGATTGGCACATAATTCTGATTTGAGCTTTCTTGTCTTAAACAAAACCAAACATAATACAGAACATTATAATGTACTAACAGGGTCCTTCAACAGATTTTTTTTTTTTCTCCCCCAATACAAGTGACTGCAAAGTGCCGTGCCTGCAATCAAATACTCAGTGTCTAAAAGAGCAATACTGATGCAGCCAGGCATTTTTGTGTCTTACAGTACGATCATGTAAGTGAACCAAAGAAGAACATTTGGCCTTTTGTTATCTTATGTACCAAGAAAGAAAAGCATGTGTTTTCCTCTGTTCTACCCCAATGAACAGATGTGGTTTTAATCACATACACACCAAAATGCTCACAAGTTTCAGACTATGACTTTGAAATTTATGAGTAGGATTATTTTTCAAAGAAACTTATTTTCCTCTACTTATCCTGAAAGTGTCCATGAAAGGCATATAGGCAGGGAACTGGATAAACACACCAAGTAGGGGTTTTTTTTTTTGTTATTTGGGTTTGTGGGGTTTTGTTTGTTTGTTTGCTTGCTTGTGGGGTTTTTTTATTTGGTTGTGTTTGGGTTTTGTGGTTTTTGGGGATTGTGTTTTGTTGGTTTTATTTTTCTCCAGTTGGAGACAAAATGAAGATAATTTTGATAAACAAAAAAACTGTGTCAAGACAAGAAATTTTAAAAGAAGGCCCAAGGTCCAATACAGAAAAGTTACAGGAGATACATCAGTAGATTTTACAGAGCAGTGTCAATCCAGATGCTACCTCTCTATTAATGAACTCAGAGTTGCAGATTAACTCAATACACAATGATAGCAGAAAAGTTTTAATTAAGAAAGACAGAAAATGCCACATAAAGCCCCAAATCTACTTTGTTGGAAAACTGGCTCCTAGAGGTGCTACAGCTTCAGACTCTACAGCTTCAAACTAGCCACTAAACTATGTCTCACAGTATCCAGCTCACTTGCAACCTCCCCAACTGAAAAACACCTCATAAATACCTGAAGTCAGATTACCCTTTCTTCTGAATAGCATTAGAACTCTGAGAAATTGTGCATGAAACATAGTTCCAGGGAATACAGATTACAGGCAGCTCCTCAAGACCCATTTTGAAAGGATGTATGTGGCATTGAGGAAGTTGGAATTTGCATACAGAGAGAACAAGTATGTTTCTAATGAGATCTGGATGTCAATTAGCAAGAACTATCTTTATGTAGCTGGCCTGTGTTGAGGATAACATGCACGGAGTACAAAGGGATTTCTATTCCACATCTGGGTGTTGCACCAGGAGCAGAGGGTGGAGGGAGGGAGGTGAAATTTGTGATTCTGGTGTGAAGGCAAGATGCATGATGCTGGCATCTGGCAACCATAAGAGACAAATGAGGCAGAGTTGGGTCTCTGGCTGCTTGCCAGACAGGGTCTATGCAAGGATAACAAGAGCTTTTAACCCATACGGAAAGGTCAGGATGGTAAGAACAGCGTTATGGCCCATGTTCATACTTCAACTGCAAATCTCCCAGCTTTATAGACTTTCAGTAAAACTCAACCACATCATCTTAAAATTAATTTTAAAACCACAGGCATTCAAAGTTCATCACAAATGACCAAGTCCACAAAACATCCAGACATATAGCAGACATATAGCTCCCACTGAAAATCAATAGGAATTAAGCCCCTAAATACTCTTACAGTTCTGACCGAATACTGGGTTTTTTTCTTTAAAAACTATAAATTTGGCCCTCGCTTTGAAACAAACGGCTCTTGCTCATATCTTTTTTTCAGTCCTATATTTCACTATAACTCTTTCATGAGTATTGCAACCTGCAGTGCCCCAGCCAACAGCACCTATCTCTGAAGTTTCAAAGATAGTACTGGTGTCTCTGGAGCTTGTACCACTCACTTCAACTGCTCTTCAGCCTGTTCAGATGCTACCAGCTCCATTTACAGGCTGTTAGGACAAACTCCTCTGACATGACAGTCATGAGAGAAGACAAGATTACAGATTCTGCACAAGTTCATGCCTAAAGCCGTCAGTATTAAGGAAACTTCACAGAGATATCTTTGCTCATAGATTTTGCCTAGGACCAACCTGAGCAGAGAAACAACAGCCCAGTTCAATATAAAAAAGAATACACCCACTATTTCTCCATGCTCTATAATTTAAAAACAGGTCAACCCCTTAGCTTGAAAGCTTTCAAATATATTAAAACTGAAACACAGGGTTCAATTTTCTTTTTATTTTTAAGACAGGTCCAGAGATTTAAAAGTTTCAGACTAATGGCTACTTTTAAGATGATAAAAAGGGATAAAGTTTTTGAACTATGAATCTAGCATTGCCAGAACAGATTGATTCCATACTAAATTTTTAAACAGAAAGTAAATTTTTAAACATCGACTAAATTTGAAGCATTTAAATAAGACCAGCACATTAACTGCATGCCAATTCAGAAGTGCTACAGGGCCTGTAATTTGTCACACTGCACATATAGATCTACCTGACTATTCTCACTTTTTTCCACAGTGTGCATGTTCAGAATGCAAACAGGGGCCAAAGTACACCTGAACAGCATGCCTACCGATTCCAGAGACTTCCTATAGTTAATGTGAACCAGACAGAATCAATACTTACTGGAAAAACTGACTAGGAAATGGCTTTTTTTTTTTTTTTTTTTTTTTTTTTTTAACTCTGTACTTCAAAGTTTTTAAGGTTCCTAAAAACCTTAGAGGCCAAATTTACTGTCTTGATCATTTGGCAATTGATGACAACAGAATTATGACTGACTTCCAGTGTTTCCCAAGCACCCTCTGCATGAAGTAAAGGAACACTTTGTGTATATTGAGTATGAAACAGAAGGCCCTTCAGTTCATCAATGCCACAGTGCCCAGCAGGCACTGCTCTTTTGAGAAACATTCCTAGACTCAGCAGTTTGACTGATTTTCAAACAAATGAAGCCTCACAATTGCTAAATATCCAGACAAATGCGAACCAGACCTGGCCTGGTTCTGCTGATGATGCTCTGTGCACCAATGCAGACCCTGCAAACTCAACTGACTGAATGGGCTGAAGAGCGATGCACCCCAAAGGTCAGGGGAATAAAAGCAGTTTCAAACCACCCCGTTAGGAGTCTACCCTGGCATTCCTACAGGCTCCCAGTGCCAGTGGTATGATTTTTAAACAACCTCAAGGCTCCATTCTGGCACTGGAGAAGCCAATGTCAAATTTCTCCTCCACACTGGCTCACCTAAATGTTCAGAGCAGGAAGGCGAGAGACACAGGAGCTACTGCAGAGACTCCAGCTCATCCAAAGGCTGGTTAAACTCATGCATGGATACAAGCGCCTCTCAGCAGCCTAGCATACCACTGAACCACACCCTTCAAGTTATTTCCAGCAATCCTAACAGCCACTGCAGTCTACGACTGTATTGGGGTTTCCATCTGAAGTCCAGATTCTGTAAGAAATGCTACTGCAGGATTCAGGGCCTTGTTCTATGCTTTTCAGGATTCTCTATCCTTATACCAAAGTTCAGGTTCCTGCTGCCCAAACAAACCTGGAGAAAAACTTCTGGTTTAAAATCTTGGTAGGTAAGTCAAACCTCGCCAAAACCAAACTACTCTGAGGCATCTAATACTTGCAGTTACTTCACCTCAAACTAATTTGATTTTAAAATTGAAGTTAGGCAACTTGTTAGTAATCACTTTTTGAGTATTTATTTATTTTGTTGGGGGAGGAAGGGTGGGAGGAGAGAAAAATCAAGCTATTTAGCTTTCCAAGTATTTAACATAAAACCCAAAAGAGCTCCATCTGGCAACCAGCAGGACTTCTAAATAATCTAAATAGTATCTACATAAGAACCAGGCTGTCTATGGAGTAAGACAACTTCAACTTTTACAGCCACAAGAAGCCTTTATTAACATTAAAGGAAATTATAAAAAATTAAGTTAGAACAGGAACAAGAGTCTGGCAGGCTGACAAAAGACCCCAGGAATCTCTGCATTAATCTTAAAATGCTGCTTTTGACTTTGTCAGAATATAGCATCATACACTCTGTGGTTTGAAATAACAAAACAAAACAAAAAAACCCTTAGGTTCAAAGGACTCTAGTGCAAAAAAAAAAAAAAAAAAAAACCAGTTCTAGGAAAAAATTCAGATTAGTGAAAAATCAATATATAATTTCTCACTTTGCAACACAGAATGACACAGAACATTTTAACAACTTCTGAAAAATATTAATATTTAATTACACTGACTTCACTGAGTCATGGATGAGGCCCTTCATGTCCATAGATGTCCATCTTCATTAAGAAAATGGTTCAGAATACTGCTTCTAATTATGTTAATTAAATATACCCTTGAACTACTCTTACATAAAAATTTTGATAATTCCTAATTCCCAAGCAAATAAACACCTCTCAGAGTACACAGGATTTAATGTTCCAAGCTATGCACACGAAGGATCTGGCCTTAAACTTCAGACCTAGCCTGTGTATTTTTTTGACCTGTTGGTGAATGATCCACACCCAGGGGTGGTTTGGTGTCCTATATGAAATATTTTAATGGTCTTGATGCCCCTACCAAGTTGCCACTGAGATTTTCTGTTAGTTTCTTGGCAAAAAGTAAAAACAGTGAGCCTCAAAAAAACCCCAAACATGTTATGGTGATCCTGTAAGGATAGGGCAGCCTTGAAGCTCTGCATTTTCACTATCCCTGGACTACAGGAAGAGAACTTCTATCTTTATCATTGTCCATCTGGCACCTTTCATAGGCAGGAAGAACAAAGCAGTCAAATATACTAGTCCCTACCATCTGCTTCTGCTTGTAAAGTCTAGAAAGAGCCCGATAGAGAAAAAATATTTAAAATACCAACCCCTTCCTTTCCCACCAAACTGTTCTGGCAGGTACGCACTTTTGCCTTACTTCTAACATATCTTTGGGCAACCCCAGAGGCCCTTGGTTCCCTACAGCAATACAGCTGCTCAATGCAGAGCATCCCAAATGCTCCTAGCCCCGCATCTTCATTCACATGCGCCTAACAGCCCAGAAAAAAAGGTTGCATTGTTTGAGACTTGCTTTATTGGATCAGCCTCTGTTTTATCTAGAATAGGAAAATTCCTGTGGGTTTAATAGGAGGTATTACCCTACAGATTTTCCCTGGTTCCACCTCCTTTCCCATCAGCCACATCCCCTCTTGCTGCAAGGCTGCATACACCATGTGTTGGCTCGACCACTTCTGTCTCTGACAGAAGTTTGGCCAAAAAGAGCAGATTTTCTGCTACTTTGATCATTTCCTGTGGTAAAAAGTGAAGGGAATTATCTGACCCATGGTCTTTTTTTTCTTAGTTTTGAAAAATAACATAGATTTACATTTCCATGTTCCTTTAAATAGTACTTGCTTTCCAATACCATTCTGCTGTTAGCTTACTGGTTGTCTTACAGAACTTATTTTATTTTAGAATCTGAGAAAAACATTGGTCCGATCTCAAATTTGGAGATTGAGCTGCTGCATTAAATCAATACTGGACATCACTATGATGAAGCAGCAACCAAAAGGTAATATCAAATTCAATGACAATTTCTTCCCTATTAAAAAATTCTTACATTTAAAAAATAAGTTCAATTCTCTCTTGGTGGGGATAGTGTTATTTTTGGCTACAAATGTGCATTGCATAATGTGTTTAGAAGTTAACCCTTTCATTAAATGCACTATTAGAGTAGATCATACGTGATATAAGCACCCTGAAATACTAAGTTTTGTTTTGTCAAAATCACCAAGGTTACAATTCAGAAAAGACAGCTCATGCTTGTCTAAGCCTATGTTGAAATAGTGACACTACCTGTTGACCTAAATGGCATAAGCATTTGGGCAACAAGCACCTAAAACGTGACGACAAGTGATAATCAGTGACCTAGATGTGGCCTGCAACTGCATCCGAAAACTAGTTCATTATATATTTTTTCTGTCCCAGAGAGTACAAAGTAAATGAACAATGTGAATATTCCCACTGAAATAATGTCTTCTATCAGACTTAATACTCTACAGGAATACATTCCAAATAAATTATCACAATATACATTGTCTTTGTAAATGTGGCACTACAGCATTTAAAATACATGTATGTCTACGCTTTGTAGTGGAACCACACTCTTTCAGCTCAGAAAATGCCACAATGTGCTTATGTACATATAGACTTTTTCCAGTTAATCATTTACTGAGAGTGCATAAACTGTTGTTTGCATCAAAAGCCTTTTCTTTGAACTTTGCTGTGCAAATTTTATGAATAGCACAGATTTTGACAGGTACTCTCTTGAGCTGATGCCAGGGAGCACATGGCTCCCTTTGTGCGAGTTCTAGTCTGGAAAGAAATGACTGAACATTTTCAAGTGTTAGAATTACTGTTAATTTAAAATGTTACAGTAAGTTACTTTTATGAATTTACTACTGGTGTATACATATATTTTTAATCAGCCTGTTTGTTAAAATCATGGCCTGGCAACATTTCATAGTTTATTTTATTAAAACTGAATTCCCCAAAACCCCACGCACCTCAAAAGCCAAAGGGAGATCTATAGCAGTTTGTTTTCCTGCATTGTTAAAAAAAGGAAAAAAAAAAACAACTTATGTATATATGTATGCATGTACTTCACAATATAATCAGAAAGGGGGGGAAGAATCTGCAGTATCCTTGTTAAAGCAAAAAGCGTAGTAAAGCACTTAAAACCAAATCCTACCACCATTATCATTAATAATATATTGCCTTTCATATGCAGAGGTAATAAGACGGCTGCACTATGATCCATATAACCTCAGTAATGTATAAATGAATCAAAAAGAATCTAATTAGTTTAGCAGCACCAAATATTATCAAGTAGAAACATCAAAAGAGCCAATGGGACATTACTTTTTTTTTGTCAGACATGCTGCAGAGCTGCCCTTCAGAATCCTCTGGTTTATATCTGGAAGCAGACCTCCCAAATGTAGGTCACAGTAACTTAAAAGAACTGGAGATCGAGGATGCCACCCTAGTACCTGTACCCTCCCTGAGCAGCGCTGCCCTGCAGCCTCCTCAGCACTATCTCTGCACATCCCACACGAAGTTCTGCACCATCTAGGATCTATGCAAAGGAAGGGTGGAGCCAGTTCCTCACCTCCTGTCTGCAGCCACAGAAGACAGTACATCCTGAAAGCATTATGTTGGCTACAACCCCTTTTTCCTCCTTCCCCTCAGTGCAACTGCAGAAAAGAATGAAGGGTAGATTGGGATGGTATCTCAGCTTCCATGCTACAAGGGAGAGACATACAAAGGAGAGTTGAGCAGACAACCTCAAAACACTACAGAGGCACAGGACCTCCCTTGTAGATGGCCTTGGCCTTCCTGTGAATCCCTCCAGAGTCCTACAGCTGTTCCTGCTATCCAGATGGGAAAACGTGCGTGCACGCACTTGAGAAAGCCTCTGAGGAAATACCTGTGGAGGCATCCAAGTCAAAAGTCAGAACAGTGTCTGTATATATTTATTTCTGAAAAAAAGTAGTGAGAGAACTTTAATATTATACTGCATAGATGCAGACATCCATGCCTCTGCAGCATATACTGCTAGGCTTATATTGCATCAGAGATAGCATAGTGAGAAAATCATACTCCAATGGAACGTAACTTGGAACCAATTATTCACGAAGAAAAGTTCTAATCATACAATTCACTGTAGTCAGAAAAGTTTCATTTAAAAATAAAACCTAGTACTGGGGTCCACTGTACTTAAATGAAGTAATTGTTTTTTTTCTAAGATACAGGTATATAAGCTTAGCTTGTATCTCCTTCAACAGGATGCATTTGTCCATTGCCCAGTAATGTTTCATGCCCCTCTGAAATGAAATAAAAGCATTACGTGCACAAAAACAATAATGCTGTAAAAGGCAGACCTTTTGCTATTCCAGGACTGTGCTATACCCAAAACCAAAAGGTTTACGTCTTCCAAGGTACAAATAGGACATTACTTGTACAAAATAGGTTTAAACCACAGTAACATTAAGGTACATTCTCCGCTAGCTTTCAACATTGTTCAGTTTGCAGTCCTATTTAAAAAAAAAAAAAAATTAAAAAAAAAATCCAATTATACAATGGAATTGGGCAGACAAAGCCTCCTTGACAGAAGCCTTGTCCATTCACCTTTCATGGAATATATAGAAGGCAACAGATCCCACAGGTCCATAAAGACCAGGCTGAAAAAAGTTAGTTAACTTTTCCTGTTATCTACAACATCAAACTTGAACTACTTTGACAAGAAATCTGTACTGAGGAGCTCCAACACAAACATCCGAGGAATCAAAGGGCCCACTCTGGCAAACCTTCACAACCCTCAGCAGTCACACTGAATATGCAGGGTTATGGAGCAAGGTAAAGTTTTTCAAGAAATCCTTACTAAATTAGTATGGGAACGAATAGATTTAACACAGATGGTCCACAACACCTGCAAGAGTTAAAATACAAAGCATTCTCAAAAGATAACACCCAACGCTGATAAAGACAAACAAAGCCAGCCTATGCCCTGCTGCAGCAACAGAGCAATCCCAACGCACGCAGCACTGCGCAGCCTTCCATAAATACAACCACAGCGTATCTCTATCAGAGGCGTCCTGAGGAGGAGGGGTAGCACTGGGGGAGGGACAGCATTTAGGAAAATAAAAGAACTGAACTGAAGCCTGTACGCTGCTGTCTAGAACTACAGTTACATTTGTACCACCCATTCCCTGGGGGAAATGACATACAATGCGGACAGGCCTAGTTGTTCAATTATTCAAGTATTAAGAGATTCAGAGAAAGACATCTGAGAAACATAACATTTTAATAGATGAAATAAATACTCCAGTACATGCAAGATAAAAACTGACATTGGAAAAAAAATTAAAAATCACTTCTGTTATAGTGTAATTTTTGTTTGTTTGTTTGTTTAAACACTCACAGTAGCTTTTCCCCCAGTTTGGAAATCAACATGTGGAAAACATAATCACAACCTCCAGTCCTTCCACTCCTACACACCAAATGCACTTCTAACCTAACACTTGATTTTAAAAAAAAAAAAAAAAAAAAAAAAAAAAAAAAAAAAAAAAAAAAGTAAAAAAAAAAAAAAAAAAAAAAGAAACTACAACCACCACCTATGTGGGGTGGGT
>JANHGN010022578.1:0-57259 GCA_024605025.1 Megaceryle maxima | reverse complement strand
CAGGTGAACCTCATGAGGTTCAATAAAAGCAAGTGCAGGGTCCTGCACCTGGGCCAGAACAAGTTCTCTAAATCATAGACACTAACTTTTAGGAGGGATTTTCATCATACTGAAATCTACTTGAAAGGCAACATAACTAGAGCCAAGCAATTGAGCAGATTTTTGGGGAAGTGGCAGGGATAACTCCTTGATACAATGAATGGATGAGGCAAATTCAGGCAATGCACAGATGGATCTGCTATTCACTAACAAGGACAAACTGACTGGGAAGATAACAATTGATGACATGTTTGGCTGTAGTGAGCATGAAATGGAAGCATTCAAGACCTCCAAGGGAGGAAAGAGAAGGTGGCAAGTACCACACTACAGGCCCTGGTGTCTAGAAGTGAAGAATTTCTCTTATTCAAAAAACTGTTATGAGTGACCCAATGTGAGGTCGCTCTGGAGGTCAAAGGAGCTTGTAAAAGGAGGCAAGTCTTTAAGAGCAATCTCTTCTTAGCTCAAGAATGGTCCCTCCCAATAACAAGGAAAAGAAACAAATTAGTAGATCAGTTTAACAGGGAACTCATGACTGCTTCCATACAAAAATGCAGTACACAGAAAAGGAAGCCTGAACAAGCTACAAGGGAGCACTACAGTTTACTGCCTAGATATACAAGGATGGTGTGAGGAAAGCCAAGGCTCACCTAGAGTTGATGCTTGTCCAACAAGAGTATCTAGTGCTATATTAATAGCAAAAGCCTGGAAAAAGAAAACATGGACATACTGTTCTATGGGCCAGTTGCCTGGAGTGACAGCAGACACAAATAAGGCTGGACTACTTGATGCCTGCCTTGTGTCTTCACCAACAAGGTCTCCCAGGCGTTTGTGTGTAGCAAAAGCATTCAAGAATGAGAGGAACTACCAACAGTGGGTGAGGACCACGTGTGGGAACTCAACTCACAGAACCTTGTGACCTGACAGACCACATCCGAGGGTGCTAAGAGAGCTGGACAATTTCATAGAGAGGTCATTATCCTCTTGGAAAAGTAGTGAAGATCAGGGAAAGTTAACAGTGATTGAAAAAAGGTAAATGTTGACCATGATCCAGTGGTGTGCCCTGGGTGATATTCACAGGGGCACAGCCAGGATGTCAAAGGCAGAAATTATCCCCTTCTACTCAGCACTCATAAAGCACATCTAGTAATTGCTTTCAGTTTTGGACCCCCAGCACAGGAAGGATGTCAATTAACTGAAGCAAATTCAACAGAGAACCTCTGGGGTGATCAAGGGCCAGAGCATCTGTCCTGTTAACAGAGACTGAGGGAGTGGGGCTTGTTCGTCCTGGAGAAACGACAGCCTTGGGGTTACTTAACAGTAGCCTGCCCATATCTGTGCGCTGATTACTGAGAAGATGGAGGCAGTCATAGAATCATAGAATGTATTTTGTTGGAAGGGACCTCTAAAGGTCATCTAGTCCATCCCTCCTGCAGTAATCAGGGACATCTCCAACTAGGTCAGGCTGCTCAGAGACTCATCAAGCCTGGTCTTGAATGTCTCCAGCGATGGGGCTTCCACCACCTCTCTGGGCAACCTATTCCAGTTATCTATCACCCTTGTATTAAAGAACTTTTTCCTAATGTCCAACCCTTTTCCAGCTTAAAGCCATTACCCCTTGTCCTGTCACTACAAACCCTTGTGAATAGACCCTCCCCTGCTTTCCTATAGGCCCTTTTCAGGTACCGGAAGGTCACCATTAGGTCTTCCCATAGCCTTCACTTCTCCAGGCTGAACAACCCCGACTCTCTCAGTCTGTCAGGAGAGGTGCTCCAGCCCTCTAATCATTTTTGTGACTCTTTTCTGGACATGCCTCAACAGCCCCACATCCTTCTTGTGTTGGGGGCTCCAGAGTTGGATACAGTACTTCAGGTGGAGTCTCACCAGGACAGAGTAGAGGTGCAGGATCACCTCTCTTGATCTGCTGGCCACACTTCTTTTGATGCAGCCCAGGATTCCACTGGCCTTCTTGGCTGCCATTGCACATTGGTGGCTCATGTCCAGCTTTTCATTTCCTAGTACCCCCAAGTCTTTTTCCAAAGGACTGCTCTCTAGCATGTCCTCTCCCAGCCTATATTGATAAAGTTGGTTGCCCCGGCCCAGGTGCAGGACCCTGCACGTGGCCTGAGCCCAGCCTGTCCAGTCTGGGGGATGGACAAGAGTTATGGCCAGTAAACATAAAGATAAAAAAAAATCACCCGAGGAAAGTGGAGTAGGCTACGCAGAGAGGCTGAAACCCTCCATCTTTGGAGATTTTCAAGACTAAATTGGATAAAGCCCTGAGAAATGTCATCTGACCTTGTAGCTGGCCCTGCTTTGCATAGGAATCTGGATTAGAGAACTCCTGAGGTCCTTTCTAGTCTAAATTATTCTGTCATCACATAAATTTGTACAATGAAATGAGAATTAAATAAGTTTGATAAAGACTTTACTATATAACAGAAAGAACATTGTGCAAATAAAACTATTTTCCTTATTTTAAAACAGTTTATGTGTGCACTGATGGATGAAAGTGGGTTCTAGGAAGATTCAGAGCTCTAAAGAAATACCCTTTAAAGTAATTACTGAAGTGTAATAGGAGAAAACAAATTAATAATTGCATATAATATTTAGAGTTGTAAATATTTTTTGAAGTTCAATCAATACAAAAGGTAGCCTGTGAGCACCTTATATGAGATGAGCCCAGTTACTAGAATAGATGTTTTTCAACTAGAGACTTATGAATCAGATGTGTAGGCAGCTACTTTGACAAACTGATGCAATTTTTCTAACATCCAAACTAAAAATTGATCAATGACTGCAACACCCAACCTTGACAAAACATTCTGTCCCCCCCTGTGAAGACATTGCAATAACACACATACTGTTGTGCCAGCTGAGGAATTTAATACTATGGTAAACACCACTAAGACCTTTCTGTGCCTCAGGGAAAGCTGTAAATATCAGTTTAAAAGGCACTGATCATGAGCTACTAGGAATGTTTAATTTCTACTCTTAAGACCAATTTGTAGAAAACTTTCTAGAATGGCAGTGATAAAACTCTCACCAAAATTGGCCAGAATTCCTTGTTCAGTATCAGTGGCAAACTATTCCAGAAGAGTGAAAAATAGGGAAAAAGATGAGTAAAATAATGTATCATGAAGGAAACCATGGATTAAATCTTACTGAAAACAGTAATACCACATATAAACACAAACACCATAGTAATGTGGAAGGAAATCTATAATTAAAAGATAATTCATCAAGTGCAGCAGTGATCCAAGTGTATCCTGCTTATCTGGAGCAAGTATGACAGCCAGAGCCAGGGAGGACCTTTATATAGTACATGATACTGCTCTGGATTTGCAAGGACAGGAAAGGATTGATGGAAGAAACATTAGCCCGGGTGTCCAGAGCCTGTATTTTTGGAACTAACAAACCTCAAGTTTCAGCATCAGTTACTTATACAAATGTGGTTGTTGTCTTTGTACTGGCTTCTTAGCAGATAAATCAGCATTTTCAAATCCTGGGGAAGCTAACTGCCTGACAGGAGGGGAAAAATATGAGCAAGCTATTTAGTTCCATGTTTGCTCTGCTCTGTTCTATCCATGACAAGTTAACAGGTCTTACTCATTTGGAAACGGAGAGAGCAGCAGAAGAAATGCCTGTACACAGATAAATGTAAAGTGAAGCACAAGGGAAACGTGAATACATAAGTGATGTACAAATGAAATGATGGGCCCTGAGCTGATTAAGTGGGGACTGTGGGATTATGATAGCTCTGTAAAACCAACAGCTCAGTACTCACCAGCAGTCAAAACCTCAAATGAAACATTAGGAATTACTAAGAAAGGTGTAGAGAATAAAATGAGAATATTATTATTCTGCTGTTTAAGTCCTCCAAAGTAAGATCTAGTAAGACAGGAAAAAGTCCAGAGAATGTTGTTAAGAACATTTAGTGACATTGGAGTCTTCCCATATGAAAAACAACAGAGTGGCTTGGCATTTTCAAAAGACTCTTGTCTCTTGAAAAGAGAAATGGAGATGACAGAGGACTTTGAATCAAACTGACAAAGAGACAGTAAATACAGAGAAATTGCACACTGTCTCTTGCTGAGAACTGAGGGTATAATATGAAACTAGTATAAGCCAGATTCATAATAAAGGAGGTGGCTGCTCAGACATTCAAGAGTGCCACATGATGTTGTGAATGCTAGAAGTTTATGGGGCCTTCAGGGTAAACTAAAATTAAATGCAATTTACATGATACACTGAAACCACATTTGGTTCAAATAGTCTTATGGGTGAAAACAAGTTCAAAATTGAGAATAGTTCAGATTAAAGCCATTATGTGCCCCATTGTTATACATTTGCGTCATAACCTCTGATGTGCACAAGTTAGTAGGCTAGATGAATCTTTGCTATGACCCACAAGAACCTTTTTTCTCTTATATTAATGCCATTTTCTGAACCTCATCTAACTTATCACCTTTGTGCTCTTAAATTTTAGTTGACCAAAATCAACATTGACTATTCAAAGTTCACATTACATCTGCTATGTGAAAATTTCCTCTCTGTATCATTGCATTGATGAAACAAAACAAGAAATCCACGCAACCTGAAGCTCAGAAATTACTGTTTTACCAGAGTATATGGTCGTCTTAGTATACTTTTTCATCTTTAATTTTTTCTTATTTGAAATGGAATCCTATTGTACTACATAAAGTGCATACATATACTAAAGGATAGTTCCTCACCTGAAAGGGTTTTCCAGCTGAAAGAAGTCATATAGTAGGTGTGGGTGTGTGTAAAAGAAGTCTCTATCTGCATAGAGACAGAAAGCAGATAACACAGGATCTAGTGGATAACAAAGTAGATGACAAAACCAAGCTCAGCCTTGTTAGATATGCAATTGTTAGACAAAAAGTACCAGTACCCACAACTAGCCTCTCGTGAACAACTCATTTGTCATTACAATATGGATTTAGCTTTGCTTTGGAAAAAGAAGTAGTCAAGGATAAAGTTCTTCTAAATGGGATCTAACTCAAGCCACCATAGCATGAAAAGCATCCCTTTTGTTCTTGTTCTCCCAAAGAGGTCCATGAGGTTCATCTATGAGGGATTTGATATAAATGTATCTGTTTATAGCCTGTTATAGTTATTCCTTCACAAAGATCACAGCAGGAACTCATTTCAATATCTGTGGCAAATAAATTTCCTTATTGTAACATCATGGTTCCTGAATCCACTTGATCCATACTGAAGACAGCAAAAAACAGAACTACCATTTTCTTCAGATACAGGCTACACATACCACACAAAGT
This sequence comes from Megaceryle maxima, assembly GCA_024605025.1. Lineage (NCBI taxonomy): Eukaryota > Metazoa > Chordata > Aves > Coraciiformes > Cerylidae > Megaceryle > Megaceryle maxima. Next base: position 51,920 of record JANHGN010022578.1, on the reverse strand, counting down.
AACAACATAATTTTTATGGATTAATTCTCAGCAGGTTTCTCCCTGTGTGCCCCACAAAGGATGGAGAGAAGAGTTTGATGATGTAGAGAGAGTCAGGACTTTTTCCACCCATGTATAACATATTATCTGAAAATAATCAACTTAGAGACCATATGTACATTGCTTGTACAGTTTTGTTTGCAGTTTGCTTAGTGCAGAGAGTGCTCAAAGAGGCATTGTGAGCTTGGGACAAATAAGCTGTGAGATACACTATAGTTAGTGTTTCAGAGACGTCTTTGTGCCTTTGGTAAACAAAGATACTCTAGTCCTTGGAAATCAAACTTCAAGGTACATGGTTAATTTGAGTTATTGATCTGTCACGTATATGAAATCCTACCTTAAGCAAAGTCCATTACCCATATACACAGTGGCAATGTAAGTTTATTACAAGAAGATAAACTATATTGCACTAACTATGGTTGACTGAGTTCAAATTGCAGATCTATTTAGGGGTTTGGGTTAAAGGGATACCGACTTTTGCATGGGCATGGATAATCAGAGTATGAACAGGAAAAAAATGATGTTTGGGTAAACAGGTCATAAATAAATGTGATTAGACATTTTAAAATAGCTTATACTCCAAGTCTGACCTGCAAAATTGTGCTATGTACCAAAAGCATAGAGATTTCAAATGCACTACATTCCTAGCAGCTGCATGAAAACAGGAAGCCTTGCAGAGAAGAGATTGTATTGCTGCTTATGCTTAGAAGATGGCTGATGGGTGGAAATGGGTACACAAAATCCTGAAGATAAGGGAATTTATATGATATAAAAATTCCTTTTAAACCTCAAATGAAAAAATGTGTTTTCACTTGGCAGCATGAGAGTTTACAGTCCTTCCAAAAGTTATTCTAACCATAGCCACATGTCACCTATATATGTCTACATATCTGTTATTCCGTCTAATGCCTTACCCTTTAGTTATCTTTGACAAGCAGTATCAAGTACTATTTGTGTTCCATGGGAAAGATTTTTTCATTTATCAAATTTTAACTAGTCATATCCAAGTTCCATTACACCTGTCCTGACTAGGTAATGTAAAAAGACAGGCTTTGTAAGTTTCTTATTGTAAGCTTTTGGTCTAATGACACAGCACTTAAAATATTCTTGTCCTATAACATTCTTTTTGGCTTTTTTCATATCTGAATTCGAAATAAACAGTCTTTTTTAATAGTACTTTTTAAATTACTATGTCGGTGGACATGGGATGACCTATGAATATGATCTGTCTGGACTTCTGCAAGCCCTTTGACATGGTCCCCCACAATATCCTACTCGCCAAGTTTGAGAGATACAGATCTGATGGGTGGACCATTCAGTGGATAAGGAATTGGCTGGATGGCTGCATCCAGAGGGTAGTGGTCAATGGCTCAAAGTCCAGATGGAAAGCAGTGACAAGTGGTGTCCCTCAGGGGTCTGTACTGGGACCTGTACTGTTTAATATTTTATCAATGATGAGTTTATCAAGATCGAGTGCACCATCAGCAGGTTTGCAGATGACACCAAGCTGAGTGGTGCTGTCAATATGCCAGAGGGATGGGATGCCATCCAGAGGGACCTGGACAAGCTGAAGAGGTGGGCCCAGGTAAACCTCATGAGGTTCAACAAGAACAAGTGCAGGATCCTGCACCTGGGCTGGAACAATCCTCACTATCAATACAGGCTGGGGAGGAGATGATAGAGAGCAGCCCTGCAGAAAAGGACTTGGGGGTGCTGGTGGACAAGAAGCTGGACATGAGCAACCAGTGTGTGCTTGCAGCCCAGAAGGCCAATCGCATCCTGGGCTGTATCAAAAGAAGCATGGCCAGCAGATCGAGAGAGGTGATTATGCCACTTTGCTCTGATGAGACCTCACCTGGAGTAGTGCATCCAGTTCTGGAGTCCTCAGCACAGGAAGGACATGGGCCTGATGAAGCAGGTCCAGAAGAGGGCCACAAAGATGATCAGGGGGCTGGAGCACCTCTCCTGCGAGGACAGGCTGAGGGAGCTGGGATTGTTCAGCCTGGAGTAGAGAAGGCTCTGGGGAGACCTAATAGCAACCTTCCAGTACCTGAAGGGAGCTTACAAAAAGACTGGAGAGGGCCTGTGTACAAAGGCCTGTGGTGAAAGGATGAGGGGCAATGGCTTTAAACTACAGAAGAGTATATTTTTCTTGGATGTTAGAAACAGACTCTTTACCATGAGGGTGGCGGAGCACTGGAACAGGTTGCCCAGGGAGGTAGTTGAGGCCCCATCCCTGGAGATATTCAAGGTGAGGCTTGAGGAGGCTTTGAGGATGTCCCTGCTCACTAAGGAGGGTCAGACTAGATGACCTTTAGAGGTCCCTTCTGGCCCAAACCATTCTATGATTCTACGATCAGTTACAAAAAGAAGAGCAAAGTCACTCTAAAATTTCTGAAAACTATTGAGATGGACTTATATGAACAAATATGTTTTTGAAAAGACAAAACTATCAAGGTTAATGATGCTGAGAGAATAAACAAAACAAAACAAAACAAAAACTGTAGAAGAAAAATATGCAGAAGTTATTTGGAAATTGTATTTTTCTCAGTGTCTAGAACTGCTATCTTGTTTATGGCCACGTCTGACTGGGTATCAAGTATCACCAAAATAGCACGTCAGAGCACTGGTAGGAAAACTATTCTTCTTTTCTTTTCCCTGTGCACTGTGCAGGAGGGAATATTTGATTTCATACATAATTTGCAAATTGCTGTGGGGATTGCAAAAAACCAATTTGGCTTCACAAAATTGATGAATGAGAAAAAAATACTGCTGGAGTTGTGTCTCTTGTTTCTGCAAGCTGCAACCTGGGACTGTGGCACACTGGGCAATGCTAATGATTCATTGCCACAGAACTACAGTGAAAATGCTGAAGTTTCATTTAACCCTCAGGGAACTTGTTCATCAGAATGCATAAATTATTTGCGTCTTACTATTCTTTTACTGGTCATCCTTAACAACAACAAAAAAAGAAATGCTATAAAAATAACCTAGTAAATATAATAAAACTTCTAAATGAACATGTTTGAGCAACAAAACCTATGGGAGGATGGAATCCAGGCTGAACAGGGGAAGCAGACAGGACTGTAAGGGACTGATGTGCAACTGCTGCTTCAAGAGGCATGGAGAGCTGGTTGGCATAGCACTGTGCACAGTGCTGATGGGAAAGGAGACAGTGAGACACACACTAGTCTGCTTTGGTTTTTAATGATTTTAACAGAGCTACATGAGATCTAAGTTCAGAAGGAACTTATAAGATCATTTGATCTATTACATCCACAAGACCTGGAATCTCATCCAGTTACATTTTGTTTGAACTGTAGTGATCATCATTTAGTACACTAAATGAAACAGACTTCTTCCATAAAATAGTGAACTACAAAGCAATCATTCATAATTCAAAAGAGCAAAAATGATAGGCATACTAAACCAAAATGTGTTACATAAAGGATTCTATGTTCTAAAAATAGTAAGAATTTTGCAAACCAGAGGAAGACATATTATTTTATATAAAAGGGTGTGTGATTTTACTACTTCACCATATAATTACCAATCTATGTTCTACAGACAATAATCTTCATTAATTAATGAAAATAATTAAATACAAATTAAATATCTGATGTCAGTAACTTCAACCATAAATTGAAGGAATAAATTTTAAAGGCAGAGAGGGCAATGGTGATCATCACCATGTCACTATTGCTTCATCCAGCTCAGGGGAAGCTGGTATGGTCCTGCTTGGCAAAATAAGGAAGCTACAGATGCTATGAGACAGATGTTCCTAAGACTGATAATTTTCACTTGCATCAAGATGAGAAAGGAGCTACCCTTTTACACAGCTGATGGGAAGTCAGTTGCAGGGACCTTAACACTTGCAGTAATCATGTGGATTAACTAGGATCAAGAAAGGATTCCTTTGCATAGGACAGATGGGCTACTTCATAGTCTCCATGAAACAGAATCAGGGGTGACATCATAAAACTGTCACACCTCAGATACGCTGTGTACCTCAGTCCCAGTAGGCAGCATTCAGGACTTTAACAGTAAAAGAGACGGGAACAAGACAACAGGAAGCTCATTTATGAACATCTGGGGCTAAGCCTTCACTGAAGACCATGTCTGATTAACCAGTTTCTCCTTACAGCAGAGGGAGAGGACAGATGCTTTCTGCTCACACTGATCATGCTTCCTCCTCCATCCCCATAAACCCATCCTCCTCCATCCCCATCCCACTCCCAGTTTGAGTGGGGAATTATCTGGGAGTCAAAAATATGTCATCACTTACTGGTTAAAATGTATACTTCATTCTTCAATACACAGATCTGAAACTGATGTCTTTTGGGTCCTACTAAATTGTCTGTGTCCTTTTACCTGTACTTCTAAATCAGCAAGTACAATTCAGTCCAGTTTCTAACAAGAGTAGAATGGGAGCACAGCATGGCCTAACCCTATGCACTGGATTACAAAGAACAATCCTGACATGCAATCAACTAAGTTTGAATGCAGTTATTAAAACATACCATCATTCCCAATCGGTGTGTTCCTGAATCCAGTACCAGAATCCAGCTCCTGCACACAGTTTCCCTCTGCCGCTGGGCCTAGTCTGGTACTTTCCCAATGGCTGGTCCACAGCATCAGTGGTGACAGTGGTGTAATTGCCATCAGGGGGATTGGGTTTGATACTGGTTTTGTATATATTTGTGTATATATTCCATTTTTATTATTATTATTTTCATTAAAGCTGTTCTAGTTTTCTAATAGATTCCTTACTCCCTTATTCCCTTTCTCTTCCCCTTTGGGGAGGAAGAGGGGTTAACAAAGTATGTCTGTTATAAGTCTAGTGGACAGCCCTGGCCAACAGGACAACCTTGACACCATGACAAATTGATAATTACATAAGAGATGAAGAAAAACCTTCAAAAATCTAATACAGGAGTTCATGTGACACTGAAGGTATATCAATATAATGCCAAAATACAACATCATATTAGACCTCAAAAGTTATGTAATTTTTATTTTAAATCTGGACACTATCTTGATATGCAATATGGAAATGCATACACAATTACTGCGTGAAAAGATATCCATCATCAGATATACCTGCATTAGCATTTACAACTCTTTTGTATATCCTTGAAATAAACAAAAAGCATGAGTGAAAGAATACCACTACCAGTAGCAGATCCCAAATGTCCTTTCTGCAGTTAACAAACATGTAAAGAAACCCAAACTACACAAACATTCCCCAGACCTCAAATATCAAAAAAGCCTCTTAATTCAATTTTTATTTATCCAAGACAGCACCAATGTACTAGAAAGTAAAACTGTTGGGAAAACACGTCCTCATTCAAATATTATACAAGATTTCTGTTAAGTCACAGGAAAACAAATATAAAGCAGAACATGACCAAGACACAAAAGGGTGGTGTTCTTATTGATTTTGCTTCCAAAGCTACCAAAAATCTCTCAATGAGCAAGAATGAGCATGTGCTGTAAAATATGCTGAGTTTGCATGGCAAATATTTTTATAATGGGTAAGCTACAAGGGTGACTTCTGTTAAAAGTTGCTAGAAACTTCCCCTATGTCCAATAGAATGACAGCCCACTCCAGGATGGACTCACAACTAGCCAAGACCAAGCCCATCAATGACAATGGTAGCATCTCTGTAATAACATGTTTAAGAAGGGGACAAAACTGATGTAGAAGAGCAGCCTAATGAGAGGAGTGAGACTGTTTGAGTGAAACAACTATGCAGACATCAAGGTCAGTTCAGAATGAGGGGAAGTAGGTGCTCCAGGCACCAAAGCAGATACCCCTGCAGCCTGTGGTGAAGACCATGGTGAAGCAGGTGTTGCATTAAGAGTGTGAGTGTGACCTTTGTCTGCCAGAGCCCCAAGGTCTCACACTGGGCGATCTCACAAAGTCAAAAAGCAGGTTCTGCCTTAAGAGCCCAGCTAACAGCTTGCACTGAGGCACATTAAAAGTTAGAAACAGGTAGGTTTGGTTTATTAAAGTGACAGATACAATAGGTTTGTAATTGCCATTGATAAATACACTAACTGCAAAAAGGAGAGCTGAGCTTGAGTTAATAATTCTTGGGTAACATCCAACACAGTCAGAGGCACAAGCCTTTGTAATAGTGCTAATAGCCAGTAGTAATGCTAGAAATAACTATACCATATATTGAAGGTGCAAGTTCTTAGCAAGAAGGCAACCCTACCTTGGGTGAAGGAACAGGAGTACCGCACATCAAACATCTCTTCCAGACTTTCAGTCTCCCCTCTGGTGCCACACTGTGCCAGCCCCTGGAGATGTATTCCCCTTGTGGTTTTTATATCCTAATCCCATCTGTCCCTGACTTCTGGGTGTCATTTAGCATGATTTGGGTGGAGAGTTGTGTAACATGGTCACATATATTTAGCACGTACTCTGTTAGGCACATTGCCATACTTAGGGGTGTAAACTTTATATTAATTTTGCCGTTAATTAGGCAAAAGTCTTCATGATTTATGTAAAAGCTGTTTGCTTTTGTTGATTTAGCTGAAACAGGACCCTCTTACCTTCACAAGACTCCCTCCTTCAGCTGTTTGGCATGCCATCTTAGCAGATCTCCACCCCCAGAGAGAGCACAAGTATCTCATACTTGCAAACATCTTAACCTTGCTCCCCAAGTACACTAAATTAGCTGCATTCCTGTCTCACAGTGATCTCGGCTGTTATCCAGGAACAGGTTGTTCCCCTGCAGCCAACAATGGTCCATAGTGGAGCAGATATCCACTTGCAGCCCATGGAGGACCCCATACCAGAACAGGTGGATGCCCAAAGAAGGCTGTGAACCTGTGGAAAGCCTTTGCTGGAACAAGCTCCTGGCAGGACCCTGTGGCCCCATGTAGAGAGAAACCCATGCTGGAGAAGGCTTTCTGGCAAGACTTGTGACCCCACTGGGGACCCATGCTGAAGCAGCCCATTCCTGAAGGACTGCATCCTGTGGAAAGGACTCATGCTGGAGCAGTGCATGAAGAACTGCAGCCCGTGGGAAGGACCCACACTGAAGAAGTTTGTGGAGTACTGTGTCCCATACATGGGACCCCCACACTGGAGCAGGGGAAGAGTATGAGGAAGGAGTGGCAGAGATAATGTTATGAGCTGTCTGCAACCCTTGTTTCCCATGCCTTGAACCACTTGGGAGGAGTAGGTAGAGAAAATCGAGAGTGAAGTTGAGCCTAGGAAGAAGGGAGGAGTAGGGGGAAGGTGTTTTAAGATTTGGTTTTATTTCTCATTACCCTACTCTGATCTGATTGGCAATAAATTAATTTCCCTGATTCAAGTCTGTTTCTGGTTTTCTTTTTTTTTTTTTTTTCTTTTCCACAGAAACAATGGTTTCTGTGTCATGTTTAAAATTAGTTATTACTGTTAAAACTGTTAAAAGATGGAAAATACAGTCACAGAATTGCATAGGTTTTTCTGTGTCTATACTTTGAAGGTAAAGCTTCCTGAAAGAAACAATATAAAATTTGGTTTTGTTTGCTTACCTTAGAATGCTTTAACAATTTCCAACAGTCTGTAATAAGTAATTTGCAAAAGCAAACAATTTGAAAAATTTTACTTTCAACACCCACTTCAAATTCTTTTTAGAAAATCAGCTATACATTTCAAATCAGAGCTCAGTTTATAAAGCACCCAGTAACTTATAAAATTCCTTGATGGGGTAAGCAAAGCGGAGAGAGTAACAAAAGGTCTTGATCTATTTTCATTCAGGAAGAACCTCCTGAACTCAAGAAATAATATACTAATTTTTGGTGCCATACATGTTGCTTTAGGTTGGATCGGATCTCACCTAACCATACTGCTATTTGTAACAGGTGCTGTTTTGACATATTTAACATATATTCTGTAGCTGCTGATAATAAATTGCACAGGAGGTGACTAGTATCATAATGAGTCATTGTATTTGTACTTGGGATTGTCATGGTAAACTGGAATATCTACTTACTGTCATTGTAGGGATTCTTTTTCTCATCTTGTTTTTCATGCAGCTTCCCTTTTTGAAACTGATCAGCAATGCGGTGATTTTTGACTGATTCTGCAGGGATATAGAATATAAACTCATCATGCTTCTTGTTACAGAGAGGCCCTGTAACTGAAGAATTCAGACCTATTGCATCTTTGCTCAAGGGAACAGAATTTCCGTGATTTCATCAACAACAGATACTCTATGTTGAACAATGCTCTCTTTCACTGTTGCTGACTTTACCAAGCTCTAAAATTTATATATAAGCCATGCAGTTTTCAACATCAGAAACCTAGTTCTTCATTTAAATGAAGTTCACCTGATTTGTCTACGCTTGCTTTCTTGCAGAGACAACCCCAGTCTCTGAAGAATCTGAATTCCTGCTTACCACCCTTTTGACAGCCAGGCACTAAAAATCTGCCTGACAGCCCATTTCCAAAACAGCACAAAGTACTACAAGAATTTAAGCAAATGTTACTAACGGTGTCTTGGTCCTCAACTGCCTTCCTAAAGTTCCATATTATGATTCTATAATAAACTGACTAGATTGCAGACAGGCAGAAGGCTGTGGATGACATCTTGACTGTAACAAAGCTTTCAACACTTTTTCTCACATTAAGGTATGGATGGTTGAACTGCTAGATGGACAGAGGAAAAAAAGGTGGATGATTGGACTCAGAAGATCAGGGATAATGACTTGTACTCTACCTGAAGGTTTGTAACAAGTGAATTACCACAGGGGTCTGTACTGAGACCAAAGTATTTGACCAAAATAGAGCATAATTCACTGTAATAGATTAAGCCTAGGAGATGTGCTCTCTTAATGAAAGCCCAAAAGGAGAAATGAGAATGCAAAGTGAAGAAACTTACTTGGCAATTTATGTAAGTGTTCCCCCACCTACTTTTCTTACATCTTTTTCTTTCACTCTTTAATGATTTGAATTGCCTGTATTTTCTGTGCACGTAGATTGGTAGATGTTATCTGTTGTTTCCTGTTTCTCATTCAAGTCTCTCCTCACTCTACTGCTTTCTGAAAAAAAAAAAAGGGTATAGTTTTAATCCTTCCCTAAAACTGAGATAAAATTTCAAGAAAGTAATTAGAAGAAGTATTTAGCAGAATGGTCAATATATGAGATTTTATAATAATACCATACAGCTCAATCACACTGTTTTATTCATTTGTTACTATAATCTGTATTTCTTATCTGGTTTGATTTGATTATAACTTCTTATGGGAAGACTGTCTTCAACTGTATCAATCATATAATCATCTTGCTGCTGATAAATAATTATATTGATAACTGTAATTGTGACATCTACTACAGAAAGACTCTTAATTATCTCGGTAGCATTGAACTAAATGGAAGGAAGGTCTTTCTGGACAACAATAGAACTCTGGTTTCATAATTTGTTGTTTTGAGAATATGTCCATATTTCAGAACACTACAGTCTGTTCTGATGAGATACCAATTCTTCTAGTCACTTAGTAAATTTCTACCAGCTACAGTCACATTTAAAAAGGTAAATATATGTTATGAAAAAGTAGATATAGAGATTTTTAAGGACTTCACAAGGTGATACACAATAGAATGCTATATGGAAAACTTCTGTTTGCTGTGTACTTTTACATGATACATTCTGAAAATCCCTCAGGTTTTACACTGGTTTAGTGATCAAGCACATGAATGCAACTTACTTCACTGTTTGGTGTTGTTCAGCTGTTTTAGTACCTCTCCATATTTTAAACACAACTGAATTTGACAGGTTATGTATTCTTTTTTTAATAAAAATGTTTTCAACAAACTATCTCCAAGGCTTTCACCTAAGTCTTTTTAGCTAAGTACAACCTCCAAGACTAGTATAGAAGACCTTTTGGAATTATTTTACATACTGTAGTAGTTGTTTACTACACAAACCACACATACAGCTGATAAATACATCTATTTTCCAGTTTGCTATATTATTAATAAATCATGATCACTTTTAGCTGCTACAAAGTAGTAATATATAGCTACTGTACTAGCTCCCATGTAATTTCAGGATGTGTTAAAGCATGCAGTTCAGCAGCTCTTGTAATTTCACATTAAACCTGTGCAGTACAGCAGAGATTATTTATCATATCTGGATGGGAAAAGAATAAGTTTTCTCAACAGTATTAGTAGCAGGACTTAGTATGATTCTAACCATTGGGAGAACTGGTTCACACATTATTTTGAAAACATTTTAGAGAGAATGTAAAAGATTTAAAAGACAAAATTAAAATAATTTTACTGCTGGATTCTATATATAGCAGCATTACAGATGATAGTGCAGATAGTCACAAGAACACAAGCAGAATCTAGTTCTCTCCATTGAAATGCAGTGCTACAACAGAGAAGAAAAACTAAGCATTTCTCATACTATGTGTTCAAATCACATATTCCCCAGTGTGAATGGGCAGGCTGTCATCACCAGCTCTCTCAATGGGAATGCGCATTTTAAATCTTCTGGGCTTGCCTTATCAACTATTTATTTGGCAATAGCAGCTGCAATTTGACAATACCATTGTCAATACGAGCTGCAAACAGTTTTGGTGCAACCGTTCCCAGAAGCGTGCTTAGTACGAATAGCCTAAAGATCCTACCATGAATTTTCCTTGAGTTGTAGCACCCTTAGGAGGTGGAGCAACTGGACCTAACTTGGATCACAACTGGCAGGAGATTGCAAACTCTTGGGAATTACCCTTCTCTCATCATTAAGTTTTTGGTGGGTACAACTGGTAACTTGCAGCCACCCTTTTGGCTTAGAGACAGAATTTCATCTGACACTTCCTGTGAGAAGGAACAAGTTTTCTGGAGCCACAGTCTCATGCACCAAACTGAGTGGGGCTGGGGCCCAGGGTTAGCTGTGGGGAAGCCAGCTGAGGCTGTGGTGACAAGATCACAGTGACAAGACAGGTCCCGGCTGGCTGGGGTGCCAAGGAAAAGTCAAGGCCAGCAACTTACTGGCCTGCTTGCAACGTGGCTCAGGTAAAGGCAAGGCAAGGGCTTGAAGCTCAGTGCAGCTCCCATGCCACTGCAGATGTCCCCACAAGGCCTTCCTGCCTCTCCCAGGTAGCTGTGGACACAGCTGCCCAAAGCTGCTGAGAGATGGTATTGGCAAGGCAGTTACAGAGCAGAGCCTCCTGGGGCACTCAGGGACTGATGGTTGATTTCCATTTAGATGTTTAGTTGAGCTGTTCTAATTAGCTGGTTCCTAGTCTTCTCTGTGCACAAGTCTTCTGCAATGGCCATGTGCTTTTGCCCATGAGCTGCAGCCTGGCCCTCAGCAGAGAGGGATAATACCAGCTGGGAGCTGGTGCTTTCTACTGCCCTTTGTGCAGCCTCCTTTTCTAACTTTTCACCAGCACCTGGGTACTGAAAACAACCACACCTTGGAAGAAATATTCTTGGTAAAGTGTTCCACTTAAAGAAGCTATGAGAACCCCTCTTGCAAACTCCAGCTGAATTTAGGATGGCTCAGTGATTTCCTGCAATGTAAGAAAGATTTTTATTTTTTGTTTTTACTCTCACTAAGAGGCATATTCTTGCTGAGAACAATTCCTTTTTCATTAAGATTTGGCAGATGTATTAGTAGTTAAAGGTGCAGTTTTATACCTATATGAAAAGTTAACTAAATAATTTTTGGTGAATTCTATTTAAATGAAAAAAAGAAAAACTGTTGTGACCTTTTGTATATACACTTTTTTCAGAAAGTTTCAAATTAAATTCTGAAATTATTTTAGTTCAACATAAGTTTTAAGGGTGTCAAATAAAATATAAGTTTGAAATAAGTTCAATGTTTTATTTCAAATAAAATAAATAGAAACCTTCTTCCCCTGAGACTTGGTCATGTACCATGAAAAACTTTAACTTCTCATCAAGAAAACTCAATACTTCTTTCTCTTCAGTTATATCGTGATTTACCCTTTGGGTGAAAAGAAGGCATTACTGCACATCTTTGCTTACATACACAATGTCACAGGCTAGGGCAACTCCATATTTCAAGAAAGAATACAAGTAAAAATCTCTCCCCGTTCTTTCATGTCCTCAACATCCATGATGTTACACAGTCAGCATTTCACAGATGAAACAGTTTGTCTCCTTTCTCTACAAATCCATATGCACATGCAAAAGCCAGTAATGCACAATCTACTTATAATAAATAACTTAAAGCTAGTGCCGCTGGCTGTGTTGTTTGAAACTAGAACCATCCAAAAGACATATACTATTACCATCAGCAAGCAATTATCTACTCCAACAGGGTGTGCAGTAGGAACACAATAAAGTAATCAAACAAATAATTATATAAGCCCTTACAAAACTTTAGCCTGAAAAGTTACAAATAAAAATAAAGTCTGCATAAGTTTGATGATTTTTCATAATCACATTCATCTCAGGACATTGTGATCAATCAGAAACATTACAATTTAAAGAACAGATTCCATATAAAGCATTTCTGTCGATGAAGGCAGCAGGGGAAGGCTGCCTTTTAAGGCATGGCTAAGACTATTGCATTTTCTAAAAAAATTGTACTCAGAATGGATTTCACAAAAATTATCTGGAAATTTTTTGCCTACGAAACGCAATTCTAACAAACAGGCTGTTATAACACCAGTTTTGTAGGCCAGGGTTGGGTTTTTTTTGCACATTCCTCTAGATCCCCTGGATCTTAACTTTTTTCTTCAGCACTGACCTTATAAAAGAAAAGATCAGCTAAAGAAAATATTCTAAACAAACTAAATCTCTGAGAAATTATGGTTTACCTGCATGGCAAATTTGATTTACTTAAAAACTCACACTATAGTAACAGTTAAAGTTTATGAATATAAGCATTCACAAATAATTATGACCAGTTACTATAAGGGTGGTGATCTTTAAATAAAGAAAGGATTACAGGAATATGATTCACCATAAGACATATACCTTTTTTGAAGACAGAGTTTTCTTAGGAAAAGTGTAAGATAAATGATTTAGTCTTTTTCTTTACCATTTCCTAGCAGATTAGAAATGCAAATACAACTGAAGCTTCATCAGGAAGTCCTTTGTTCTGCTCAGCAATCCCACCTTTCCCCATTAAATATAAAAAGTTACTATTTTGAAGCCCTGCAGACCTTTACTTAGTATCAGTGACAGGCTTGTACAAAGTTTTCATGAATAAATGTATTTTAGGGTAGTTCATACTTTGAATACAACTAAGCTTTGTTGATTATATAGCATAAAAAATGCAACACCCCAGCACTGTATTGTACAAGCTCTATAAATATATTTTTAGTTGGATATAATGTTATTCTATCATTTAAATATTAGTGGAATACAGGAGAAAATTAATATATGTCTTGAGTAGTGTTGAAGTTTCTTCCGAAATAACTTTGATAAAAAACTTGAAGTGCTTGTATTTTTCTGCAGTTCCTTCTAACTCCCAGAGTAATTTTCTTCAGGAGACATTATGAAATTCTAGATCCTACTGGTTTTAGGCTTTAGTGGTTAAACTAGCACATACTGCCCAGCTACTGAAAAGCTAAGCTTATATGAATGTGTTAGTGTATCTGCATGTGAGTAAGGATTTCTATCTTAAAGTATGTTTTTGTACATCACTACCAAGTCAGAGACAGATTTAGCTCCATGGAAGAGACTCCCACTTTCCAACTTGTATATAAATGATGGTAATCTTCAAACTGATTCAGGGTCTACCTCTGTATTGTATCTTGCCTTACAAACAGGCTTCCTGTCACTGCTGCAGATAAAGCTGTATGGTTCTGAGAATAAAAATTCTTTAAGTGTGGAATATAGTCCTGGACATCTAACAGTTAGAAACAAATAGTCATTTACAAAATAAGCAAAGCTAGAGGTGGGACCAAGGGAGAAAGAACAAAGGGAAAGCTTAGGAACCTAATTTAGAAAGGAATGTTTTCGGAAACAAATATTCAGTCTGTGAAATCATGCCAAGCAAGCTTGAAAAACCTTAGCTTAATCAAGTGGTTTTTTCCACAAATGAAGCTCAAAATGGAATGAACTGCTTTGTCTTCAATGCAGATAAGGCAGACAATCCTCAGACCAGAGCTTCTCTTACAAAGTGCATTGGGAATCTCCTGCTAACTTGAAGCTTCTTATAGCAACCGCTTCTGCTGAGCCTTCTTGTACAGACAAGACAGCAATCTTTGCCATCCTCATGGGCAGATGTGGGAAAAAAGCACCCAAGAGTGCTTAGGACATATTCCGTGTCCTGCGCTGAATTCAGGCTGGAATCTACTGAATGGCACTTTCTGTTTTAAGCATTTTATTTTTCTGCTAAAATGTAACCTCTGTGCTCTTAATGCTCTTTAAAAATTAATTTTCTAAAAGAGTAAGATTAATGAGGTGTTCAGAAGTTGCTTAAAATTCAAAGCAAAGTTATGCTCTTATATAGCAATAACTATGCCTAAATATTAAACACTGTTACAGCACCGACTTACCTCAGACTGCTTGTAAATTGCCATTGCAGACCCAGTGGAAAAGTCTGGAGGGAAAGCTCCCCAAAGCAGGGGGGCTCTGAGGGCATCTATCTCTCTGGCTGGACATACCCTGCTAGAAGAGACTGGGCTGTCAGCCACCCCAGCATATCAGCACAGGGCAGAGCCAGGAACAAGAAACAGACAAAGCCAAAATCAGAGCAGCTGTCAGAACAGGAATTTGGTTGGGGTTTTATTTATTGTTCTTTTTTAAAAAAGAATTTTATTTTAAGGGGTAAGAGCATGTCTACCATCTTCAACTTCCCCTTCAACTGATGCTGAGTTTTGCTCTGCTTCTTCTAAGGGCAATGCTGGATGCTAAGTGTTCCCCAAAGAACAAGAGCTAGATTCTTAAAATTCAAGATTCAAGAGCTAGATTCTTAAAAATGAAAAGTGTATAGAGCCAATATGATGACATACACTCATCTCTGTACCAATAACACATATTTAATCTTACAGACTGGTAACACTGTGGTTTTTATAACACACTATTAAGATTAATGAGATTTACTAACAAAAGTATTTGTAACCAACAAAACACCAAGATTAAAATCCAGATATATTTCTGAACTGTTTTCCTAGCAGCTTTTCCTTGATCTTATTACTGAAGAACATGTAGGTCCCAGATCTATTTATATTTTCAAGGTTTAAAATTTTTTTTTAAATAAATATTTCTTTAGCACACTGCTTTATCCCCATCACTGTCTAACAGGAATAAACAAATAAAAGAATAAGGGGGCACTAGATGACATTTTAAACATGATAACTATACAAAATTGAGATGACAAGTGACAACTTTTGTCTATTAGATTGAAATCTGATTCTTATTCCACTAAGGATTTCAATTATACCCAATAGACACACAAAGGTATGAGCAATGAAGTGGAAAAGGTTGTAAACTCAGCTTTTCCAGGATATATTGCTGACAATAACAAACACAACTTATCCTAACAGGATAAATGCTAATGGTGAACCAATAGCTCAATATCTGACAATACAATATCATTTTGTAATTATTAAGTATGTACCATTTTCAAAAAATTTCGGACACGGATGATCATCATAAATTTCAGACTAAGAGGATAAAATCATTCAATGAGAATGTTCAAGAGGCTTGACATTCTAATTGAAGTTTTTTTATTTTTTCTGCTCATTTATTTTCTTCCAAAGGCTCAGAAATAAAACTGAATAGTCAATATTAAATTGCAGCTCCCATTCTAAGAAGTCAACTTAATAACGTGATACAAGTCAGAAAAGGATGTAAAACATTTTGAAGTTGATCACCAGTACATCCAAATCTTACAAAAGATGTATTGCAGAAAAAAATAAACAAACAAATGCTCCAATCAGAGAAAAGTATGGCAGAAAAAAAGTGTTCAGAAATGCAAAGACTATGCAGATCAGGTGTATCTAAGTGCTACCAAGGAATAAGGTCCCCGAGTAAAGTAAGAACCTTAGAAACGTAGACTTAGAAAACAAGACACTTTCAACGAGGAAACCAGAATACTGTTCTGTAACCTTACATTGGAAAGCCAGAATAGAAATACTGCTTACTGAACTAACTGAAAGGCCAGATTTCTTTATTGCAGAAGGGGAAGAACTTGATTCGGCAGAACTTAATTAAACAGAAAACCTGGGTATGGATGTCTTCCATTGGCTTTGCTAGATCA
Source organism: Megaceryle maxima (assembly GCA_024605025.1). NCBI lineage: Eukaryota > Metazoa > Chordata > Aves > Coraciiformes > Cerylidae > Megaceryle > Megaceryle maxima. Next base: position 35,691 of record JANHGN010022578.1, on the reverse strand, counting down.
ACATGATAAATTCCTTGTTGTTATTATAAAGGGGTCCTTACTAGGCAGGAAGAGCTACTTTCTAATCCTTCTAAGCATCAGCATCCTGGCACTTAGATGATGATCACTGAAATTCGAGTGAAATATTTTACTGGTGTCATGAATAAACATATTTTAAAAAAGAATTAGAGAGTTAGAGACTACTGTTTTGACAGTGTTTAAAAGACTGAACAATTAGGTCACTTTTATACTTCAAAACACTTACTGGATTAACATTCATTAGCAATACATGTTGCCAATGGATGGTTTCTGTTCACTATCAATCATTACCAGCACACATTCAAAGCATCCAGTCATTGCAAACGGATTTTGCAACCAAAAACCATGATGGATTTTAGAGCCAGAACCCATTATATTCTTTGACAGACTCTGACATGAAGAATATGATTCCGCAATAACTTAGTCTCAAGCTATCAGTGTAAGGACTTTTATCTGTATGTCATTTACTGGAGTCTGCAACAGTTAATGATATCTGCTAGACTGCTAAAAATCTTCTAAGAGGTAGATTTGGATCATGAATGATGTGGCCCACAGACCAATTTCACAGAGCAGCTCTTTAGCTGCAAAATAAGGAGTCACTACACCTACTGCTGCAGTAACAAACATCAGCAATGCTATTTGTCACGAGTAATTGAAATTGCAATGTCTGGAAGAAATGTGAGATACATGTACTTGACTGGTCTGAGCTTCTGAACACTACTAACATATGACTGAGAAGTCTTCACAGTACAGAGACCTTGGGCTACACATTCTTCTGACTATGCTCCTTGCCCAAGTATGAATGAATGAAAGATTTCCCTGTGGTTGGAGGAGATTCCATGAAAGGACATACTTTCTATGCATTAAGTCTTCTGTTGGTGCCTGGACTTATGCATGAATTTATGTGTCTACAGCGCAAATATTTGATGTTTAAACTACAGTCAAATTTGAAGGGTCAGTTTCCTACATCAAGGGTCAGGAAGTTACATACTTCCATGTAGACAAGAGGCAGGAGAGTCTTTTGTCAGTGTATGGTGGCTGGTGTATACAGACAAGATGAGACTGATGAAAGTCCTAGCTGCTGTAGGCTTCAGTAATGCTATTAGGATTTCTGTCTGCTGAGCATGCTAGATGTGATTTTTGAACAATCATCCTGTGGTTCAGAGAACTCAGTATTCCTATGGTTTCATTCATGGAATTCACTGTTTTGGTAAACTTTATCAGCCTGATATCAAGATAGAGATGCTTCGACACCTGACATTTAGTAATCATAATCTTAACTACTGTGTCACTTTTGTTTAGGCATCTTCCACATCGGGCAGCTGTCCCCAGTGGCCAGTCAGTGTCACAAAACTAGGGAAAGGTAGCATCCACTGCTTCTCAGAATGGGCTGCTCCCCATTCTTTCTGAATTGCTATCTTGAGACTCACTGCTTTTTTCTTAGTGTCTCATACATTCTTAGTTTTTCTCTGGAATCCTTGAGCTGCTGTCACCATCTCAACCATTTCAGTAGTTTGTGTTCTTCCTTTTATTGTTGTACATGGATTTAGCTCATATTCCTTCTCATGCCTTTGCAACACTCTTAATAATAAAACTGAGTTGAGACTCCACTGCTGCACTGTAGCAAACAAGGTCTGGACAGGTTGAAGGTTGCAGCATGCTATCACTGGAACGATGAATCTCAGTGAACACCTACTCATTAAATACATTCAGTGCCATGTGAAGACCAAAGGCCAGAAGCATGAATGGATAATGATCCTGCCCTGATGTAAATCTAAGGCACTTACAGTATAAAGAGCTCATAGAGACCTGGAAATAAGCTTCAGATTGAGACATGGGAACCAGTCTTATTTTCTGGAACAAGGGGATTATCCCCACAAAGTCACTATTCTGAAACTGAATGTTTCAGTACACATGGTTCAGGCTACTCAAATCTATAACTGTTCTTTAATAACAGGGAAGTAGTAATGTAAAGAGTTATACTCAAAACACTTCTATAGGAAAAAAAGAAACACGTCTTATGTAAAGCCCAAATTTAGTTAGTATAACTGAAATCCTAACAGTCTGATCAATGAATTACTAATAATCTAGAAGTAGTTATAGAAAAAGAAAAATAAAAGAGAATAATTCTGTTCTATGAAGAAGTATTAATAATAGCAATAATAATAATACAATTAAAACTACACACCTTTCCCAGTAGCTAACCGTTTTCCAATGTTATAGTCATTCTTCTGCTCTCCTGACAGGCCCTAAGGTGGAAGTCTTCAGTCTGGACTGGGGGGAGGGTGTAAAGCCAAAATATGCTATGCCCTTAGTCCATTGCTGACAGGTTAATGTTTGTTTATTATGTTGATGGTTTCCTCCTCCTCACTCTAAGATCTTCTTGGAGTCATAATGTTTGTTAACACATTCTACACCTTGGTTTTTTCACTGTCTGCAAGTCCGTGTTTCATTGAAATGTACCATTTGTGCAACATTTATGGATGTTAAATACTTGTTATTCATGGTTCCCTTTACTAATCAATCTGCATCTGTACAACTCTAGACTGTGTGTCCCCCCCCAATTTTAAGACCTCTGCTACTATATCAAGCATGTATTTCTCTACATCACTATGTTGTAAATATTTACTTTTACATAGAAATACTCATCTTTACTATCTATATAAAAATGGAGGCTATATCATGCAAAGCTTAACAAAAGTAAAACAAATTAGGCATAACCACCTAGTCATGAGGTAAACTGCCATTACAGAGCAATAAGCTAGAACAAAGCTGCAGGCAGGCCTTGTTCTGTTCAGATAAAGCAATCCTCACAAGCCTCAGTCCTGCAGTCTTGCAGAGTCAATACAATGCCTGTGACCTGTTACTAGAAAAGATAATATTTTATTTGTTGGGCTGCAAGACACAAAGGGCTTTTCCCAGTCTTTTTTCGTCTTACCCATGACAGCTTCAACTAGAACTGAACTTTAGCCAAAGCCAGGGAATGGTCCTTGAGAGGGGACAGAATGGGAGACATAGATATTTTTTACATAGTTAAGAGGTATAATGCCCATTTGGAGATGAGAGCAAAGTTAAAAGTAATGACATAAGAAGGAAGGATGATAGTGACAATAGTGACAGCACAGTGACATTCAGCAACAGTGATGATGTTGGCTGTTTCTCTCCCGTCCTCCTGGAGAAGTGAATAGGGAGCATGAATGGACACTGCTGATGTGGTAAAGCTAGCAATGGTTGGCTTCTAGTCATTTTGTTTTGATATACAGATAAGGTCTTTGCAATAATGACTATTATTAATAATAATAAGTAATAGTTGGAGAAGGATATCAGATTGGTTAAACATGACTTCCCCTTTGTAAATCCATGTTTGCTCCCAATCACCTTCTTGACCATCCTTTTAGGGATTGATGTGAGCCTGACTGGTCTATAGTTCCCCAGATTCTTGTTCTTGCCCTTCTTGGAGATAGTGATGAAATTTGCTTTCCTCTCGTCCTAAGGAACCTTTCATGATAATTGAGAGTGGCCTTGTAATCACATCAGCCAGTTGCTTTGCCACTATGGGTACCTCCTATCACATCCCAAGAACTTGTGCGTGCCCAGTTTGTTTAAATGTTCCCTAGCTGACTCCTCTTGAATCAAGGCTGATTTTCTTGTTCTAGACTGATGCAAAGGGATTGCAAGCAGCAGATTTTCCCTGGTTTTCCTTTTGCTGTTGATGTATTTGCAGAAGCCCTCCATGTTACCCTCCATGTCCCTCACCAGATTCAATTCCAGTTGGGCTTTGGAAGTTCTAAGATGATGACAGCATGGTGTTGGTGACTAATCAACTTGGAAAAAAGTTTGCAGAAGCAGCTCCTTCTTTTTATGCTCTCTGTCCTTACAGCAATTGTGACTGGGTGGGCTTGGCCACAGGTAAAGAGAAAATACTTGTGAAACCGATTCTCTGGTCTGACTCTGTATGACTGTATGACTTCTGTCACATTCTCAATGAGTTGCAGTGGGTGTTCTGTGTGTCAACTCCAACAGGCATGGTGACTCTGTGAGATGATATGTTTCTAGAAGCTGTTCTTGACAGAAAGCTCTTTGTAAAAGATACAGTTTATCCCAATGCACAGTATGAATGAAAGGAACAATAGACAGAAAGAGATATCTAACGTAGCTCCTCAGTTCAGAAATATATGTTGTAAAAAATGACCAGAAAGGAGGACTCTGCCCAAACTGTGAGGATCAAACTGACAGGGAAAAAATATGATAGCAATAATTGTTGTAAGTCTGTGGGGCTCAGTAAGGAAAGTGGTCAGAGATTTGGGACTGACTTATGAAGAAAGAAGGTAAAACATTTCTCATAGGAAATTTCATTTAGCTTGACAGTTAGAAGCAAATATGAGATGTGGAAACGTTAAGAGATGGAATATGATTTATTGCTTTCACTGTCCAGGAGAATACCCAAACCAAAGATTTCAACCTTTCTTGGTTTTAATGATAGGGATGTACAGGGACGTTGTTGGATAATATATCAAAGTTTATGAATCTTTGCATTTTAAGAATAATTGAAGCTTTAGTTGTATGAAATGCTAGACACCAAAGTGTATTATGTTCAGGCCTTTCAAAAGAGAAACTGATTTACAGGACCAGTTATATTGTCAACATATAACAAAGCTTCCATTGTAAGAACATGTTTTACATCAAAATCAGAAAAAAATCCATAAACATGTAATTATAGTAAAGGACTTAAACAGAAATTATAGTTGAATGTGTTTCACTGCCCAAAAACTTTACTTCGTCACATCATTACTAAAGCAGTTGTATTTGTGAGTGAAATGCCTGCATATACTATATTGACTACTCATCTGTTTCAAAAAAATTTGATAAAAAAATCCATTTACATAAAAGAAAAACCCAAAAGCCCCAACCAAAACACAAAAACAAACAAACAAAAATAAATTAAACACAAAACCAAAACCAAGCAACCAAATAAAAATCACCCACAAAATCCCCAGAAGCAGGCAACTTGTTAACTCCTCTGAAAACCACTGTCAGCCAACAGTGGGAGTATCACTTCTCCCAGGAAGTTAACGTGTTTCTTCTGAAAACCAAAACATAGTATTTTAAAATAGGATTTATAAAGTCTGTAGCTGTAGTCCTTATGTGAGCAGGCTCCTTTGGGATGAATGCCTATACATATCTTAAAACCTTTCGTCTCTCCTACTTACACTAACCAATAGTGAAGGTACTGAATTCAGCTGGAATGCATATCGTACAAGGTCAGATATGAAAGAATAGTGAAAGAATAAAGAAAGCAGACAGACATCAGGTCTCTTAGGATACAGGAAGAACTACTGGAGGAATTTGGAGAAAGTGAAACTTTCATGACATCATAATTTAGATGATCTAAAATCAAGACAAAACACAAAAATAAGACGATAGTGGGAAATGGAAAGAAAAAAAAATGATACATTCTCAGTTATTTCTGAAAAATGATTGCTGGGAAAAGAGAGAAGGACCTATAGGCATATCAGATACCAGGAGATGTAGATTTTGGAAGCAGATTCTTCAGCAGAAAACTAAAATGCCAAGGTGTTGCAAAATAGATTTCAATAAAATTCTTTATAACATTAAAAAGGTAGAATAGATGTTAAGGTGGAAGTGGGACAAATATTGAAATTCATCTAGGAGATAATAATGCATACAACTTGTTCTGCAACATGGAGAGAGAAGAATATTAATGTATGATTTATGTTCAGTGAGAAGATTCTGGGAACATTAGAAAATCCGTAAGTAAGCTCCTATGCAGAGAACTTAAATTGCATGTAGTGGTGTTAGTTTGGGCTGTTTCAGTCATCCTGGGCACGGAGCTCCACCCTGATTTAGCTGTGTAATTTAGCATCATAAGAAAATGGAAGCAATCAGGCCCACGTACTGTGCCTGAATAGTGAAGCCAGACAAAAGGTAATTGAAAATTGGTGAAACAAATACTTGTATTTCTGAAGTTTGGTCAACTCTATTATTTTCCACCATCAATCCATTTTGCTGTGGTGGAAATGGATAAATAGATTTTGTAAAAAAAAAAAACCAAACCTCATCATTTTAGTGTCAGTGATTGCAGTTTTGGTGGTACAAGAACTTTTTTCAGGTAATTTTCTTCAGGTATATAAAGAAGATAAAATGTAACAAAATGTAATAAGACTGACAATTTTAAAATGTTTTATGTACAATTTACAGTATGAATGTTAACATGGTTACTCAATGAAACATTCCACTTTTGCAAGATCTATTTGCAGAATACTATTGTCCTGCTTAAAAGCTATTTTGTGTGATAAGATTTCTACTAATGGATAATAATTATTTAATAATAACATTCCTCCTTTGGGAAAAAATACTAATATCAGATAGGTGAAATTCAAGCAATTAATTGTACACCTTAATGATTTTGTAAGTCTTACCTACCTAATACTCTAGGGTTATGTGTGATATAGGGAACTGTCACTCAAAATATATGATGTCATCACAAAATTCAGATTTTGTGCTTTGAAATGCTCAGTAAAACAGAACAAAACCCAGATTTTTTGAACTGTCCTCTAAGATTTGTCAAAATAGCCTAGGTAGTCTAGCAGTAGTATACTGACTTGTAAAAATAAGGTTATGCATCGGATATGTGTTTATACAGTGCAGTGTTTCATAATTCCTCTTTATAAAGGGTAGTGAGGCATAAAACTGGATTTCTACCAGTAACTTCGTATTTTAACTACCCATATGTTAACAGGAGACTGAAATTACCATTGCCTAGTTTATTTTCAGATTTTATCCAAAGACTTTATTTAGAATAATTCCCATATCTATGCAATGTGATGTACTGAGACCTTTACATTTTAATTATACCTAACACACCCTCCCTCAGGTGAGCTCATGTCCAGATGCTTTACAGGGCAGCTGCATCTCTATGCGCTAGAAAGAAACATCCTCATATGCTTGTGTAAATGGTGTAAATTTTGACAACATACCAGTGATATTGGTAACTAGTAGAACTATTAATGACTGTAGAACAAGGGGGTATGTGTGAATAGATACAGTTATTATCATATTAGTTCTGCTGCCAGGAAGCTACAGCTTGAAAGCTCCAAAACTGGGAGTTTTAACAGGACCAGTCAAAAGTACAAGAAGATGACACCAAGCACTCCGGAATTTTACACACGGACTACAAGTGGTTGATTACTAATGATTCTAGGAATACAACTTTGGAAACAGCGTAAAACTGGTTTTAGGAGTGGCAAAGAACAGCTCTCCAATGTATTCATAGACAGTGAATTAGGAAATAACATGGTGTTATGAAGAAATTAAAAAGAATCCCACTTCCTAAAGACTTGGAGGTGTTGACCTTAGAAAAATAGGAGTACTGGAGGGTTAAGAATAACACCAGCAAATAGTCAAGCACTAAAATGTCTATGTAATTTATAATTCAAAACCAGACTGCAAACAAAATTCCTAAAAACTTGATTGTAAGTTTTAATATTAGGCAACTTTTCACTTAATTGTAAATTTCAGTAAAATGCTATCATTCATGCAGTCCTGTTCCCTCTTAAATAAACAAAAATAGAATCTTCTTTTATTCCTTGGTGAGTTAATTCATTACACTGGACAATAACGTAGACCAGCTAACATTTTAAAATGTCAAGCAGATTTGTTTAATTACACTAGTATTTTTTCAGAAAGGAGCATGCAAGTTTGACCTCTGAATGGTCATATTAACATTTAAAAGAAATCTACATATATCAAGCTATGTAGAATATTTGTTGTAAAGTTCAAAATATTTTGAATCAACTCATGCAAGATTAGATAAGAACATGCAAAGGGCAGAGGGAAGATAGACAAGTGCAGATTCAACTAACTGTTGATTACCAGAAATACAGAGGTTTCAACTAGAATTTCAGATCTTAAAAAAAAAAACATTTATGTCGTATGCCAAAAATGCACATGCAAGTGTAAAACCAAAACTGCTACAAAAAAAATCGTTACATTACTCTATATATTCTATTAAAAAAATCCAAACACTTCACTGTCAGGCAATGGTAAAAGTGAACTGGTAGGTGTTTTAAGGATTTCCTTTTGAAGGCAGCATCAATGTGCATTCTTAATATCTGTACTTGTCCATAAAAATGTAAATATCTACACCTTGAAACTGCAGCCAAGATTATGGAATTGTCAGTGGGTTTATTCACACTAATTTTCCAAAGCGTATTAGTCAAATTGAGGAAAAATAGCTTCAAAATTTACAGGGATGGAGGAATAGAGGAATTCATTTCAATATTTAAATGTGACTAAATTAAAAAGAACACAATGTGATATAAATATTCTAATACAATATTCACCAAAAAAATCTGCTTTTACCTAATAAAGTAATAGTCATGTTATTTTCTATACGCTTTCATTTTTCCTTTTTCTCCAAAATAAAATTTTAGGAACACAGTTATCTTTCTTCTGAATACATTGTTAAAATCTATGTGAGTAGATGTGTACCATATGTGAGTGCAGAATGTGTTCATCTTCTGAAAAACTCAGCTCATTGTGAAAAATACAGCTCGCTGCTCACTATGTAAACCTCATCATTATTTACCTTTTTAGCTTGTAGAATGGTAGCCCCCAAATGCTTTAAGCCTTACATTAGGCATTGTCCACACTAAGAGGAAAAAATCCTTATCCTAAAGACATTGTTACATAAATAAGTAAGAAAAAATAGAGTAGGGAGAATAGAGAGAGGTATAAAATTATTTGCCTACTGCAAATTATTTGCCTACTGCAAAGCTGCAGGTTAAAGATGCATTGTGGTATATACCCACACACTCATCCATAAATTAGTTCTGGGGGTTACCTGTTCTAAAACCTGCCACTAGGAGTTCCTTAAAAGCTGTAAAATGTCTATCTGGTTTGTGTTTCCATTGCTTTGTTTTCAACAGAAGATTCAAAGCCAATGTAGTGATCTGCAGTGACCATGTCTGTGCCTACAACTGCCGACACTGTCCATAAATTTGGTTAAAACCAGAATGATTCTCAGCCTCCTGGAACCTCCATTTCACTCCATTCTGTTTAATGTCTTCTAATGCAATATAATCGTTAAACATCTGGAAAAGCATGAAAAATTAGTGTTTCATCCTTGCTGTTTATGCAAAGTAATGGCAAACCCAATCTGGCCAGTCCAAAGAAACCACACCAATTCCATATTTGCAGTAATTCACCTTCTTCTATACTTTACGCTGGATCTGTTGAGTACTGCAAGAAGTAGAGACTCAGTTTATCTCAGGGCATAAGGCAAAGCTGAACAAAGATAGCTGAGACAGAATAAAACAGTGAAAACAGTATGGAGCTCTGAAAACCAAGAGCCTTCCACCAGACTTGAATACTACACGATAAAAGACTTAAACAGCTTCTACCATGAGAACCCTTAATCTATCTCTGAGCAAGCTATTTTTGGTACAGCTCTGTATTGTACAATGTAGCCATAGCCTTTATTTTACTTGCTGAATGAGATCTATGGATGTTTACATCAGGTAAAGTCCTGACCTTCTGGACCGTTACATTATGATCGTATGAGGAAAATTAAATAGTAATGCAATTTCTATACTAGTTGATGATTAGAGCACTCCTTGGTATGACTTTGGCCACTTGTCAACAAGCATTCTCCAAAGCACCTCCTGGGTGCACTTTAAGAGTGAGGCTGCTCCGGGAAAGATGGCCAAGAGACAATTTCCATGCAGCCTCTCTCTAACTGACTATCCAATAAATACTAATTTCATACACCCATTCCTATGCTAGATGAGGCCATAAATATCATTATAGCTGAGTAATTATCCAGTAAAGCCGAGTAAATGCAACTCATCATTTTGTTGGACATATTTCATTGCACATTCACGTTCTATCTATTTTCCATATTATCAAAGCCTTTTAAAACTATGCTTTAGGTTCATTTTTTTTCTATAGAAAATCATCTTTTAAAAAAATGTTCTAGCTTGTTTTCCTAATACAGTTTTATTCTGTTGATTTTATTCTGGGTGATACTGTTGTGGGTGTCTACTACAGACCACCAAACCAGGAAGAAGCTGTCAACAAGGCCTTCTACAGGCAGCTGGAAGTTGCCTCAAGATCATGTGCCCTGGTGCTCATGGGTGACTTCAATCACCCTGATAGTAATTGGAAAGATCACACAGCTGGACATAAGCAGTCCAAAAGGTTCCTGCAGTGCACTGATGACAACTTTCTGCTGCGGGTGGTTAAAGAAGAAAGCAGAGGAGGCAGGAGACCGGCATGGATAAACAGGGAGCTCCTGAAAGAACTCAAATGGAAGTGGGAGGTTTACAATATGTGGAAAAACGGTCTGGTGAATTGGGAGGATTATAGAAATGCTGCCAGGGTAGGTAGAGACTCAGTAAGAAAGGCCAAGGCTCTCCTGGAACCTTGCCGAGAAGGTAAAAGAAAACAAGAAGAGCTTTTTCAAAGACATCAATGAGAAAAGGAAGAGTAGGGAAAAAGTGGGACCAGTGCTAAATGAGGTGGGAGATATGGTAACAGAGGATGCAGTCAAGGCAGAGCTGCTGAATGCCTTCCTTGCCTCGGACTTTACCAGCCCTCAGGAACCCTAGTCACTGGAAGTAAGAGAGCAGAACTGGAGAGAGGAAGACACTCAGTCAGTCAGGACTGAGAGGTCACTTGGATAAACTGAAAATGCACAGATTCATGGGCCCTGATGGGGTGCATCCACGTATGCTGAAAGAGCTGGCTGATACTGTTGCTGAGCCACTCTCCATCATTTTTGAAAAATCATGGAGAACAGGTGAGGTGCCTGATGACTGGAAGAAAGCCAATGTCACTTCAGTCTTCAAAGAGGGCAAGAGGGAAGACCCAGGAAACTACAGACTGGTCAGACTCACCTCCATCCCTGGAAAGGTGATGGAGCAGCTCATTCCTGAGTCCATCTTTAACCACATGGAAGAAAAGAACATTATCAGGAGTAGCCAAAATGGATTTACCAAAGGGAAATCCCGCTTGACTGATTGGATATCCTTCTATGAAGCCATGACCAAGTAGGTAGATAAAGGGAGAACAGTGAATGTCATTTATCTTGACTTCAGTAAGGCTTTTGATACTGTCCCCCATAACATCCTCATAGAAAAACTCAAGAAATGTGGCATAGACAATTGGTCTGTGAGGTGGATATAAAACTGGCTCAACAACAGAGTTCAGAGGGTTGTGATCAGTGGTGCAGAGTCAAGCTGGAGGCCTGTGGCCAGTGCTGTTTCCCAGGGATCAGTACTGGGTCCAGTTTTGTTCAATATCTTCATCAACAACCTGGACAGGAGGATAGAGTACCCTCAGCAAGTTTGCTGATGATGCAAAACTGGGAGGGGTGGCTGACACACCAGGAAGGCTGTGCTGCTATCCAACGTGATCTGGACAGGCTGGAGAGCTGGGCAAAGGTGAACCTCAGGAGGTTCAATAAGGACAAGTGTAGAATCCTGCATCTGAGGAGGAATAACAGCAGGTACCGGTAGAGGTTAATGGTGGCCCTCCTGGAAAGCAGCACCACAAAGACCTTGTAGTCCTAGTGGACAGCAAGTTATCCACAGGACAGCAATGTGCCCTTGCAGCCAGAAAGGCCAATGGCATCCTGGAGTACATTAATAAAACTGTGTCCAGCAGATGTAGAGAGGTTCTCCTCCCCCTCTACTCTGTCCTAGTGAGACCATACCTGGAATACTGTGTCCAGTTTTGGGCTCCCCAATTTAAGAGAGAGAGGGATCTACTGGAAAGAGTCTAATGGAAAGCTATAAGGATGATTAAGGGACTTGAGCATCTCCCCCATGAAGAAAGACTGAGGGAACTGGGGCTGTTAAGTCGTGAGAGGTGAAGACTGAGAGGGGACCTTATTAATGTCAATAAATATCTGAAGGATGGGTGTCAAATGGAAGGAGCCAATCTCTTTTCTGTAGGGCCCAGCTGAATATATCACCCAAAAATCTGTCAAAAACAGTGGTTATGGGAAACATTTTCCTAGTATATATATTCTGAATATATATAAAGAATCTATTTTCATGAAAGAAACCTTTTAATAATTGAAATCAAATATATTTAATTCATTTTACAAAAGAATGATTGCAGAAGCTGAATGATGCAAATATTTCTATTTCGATTTTAAGTCTATTTTCACTGTTCTTTTGCACAATTTAGTTTGTTTCAAGAAATATGATGTTAAGAACAGGGAAGTAAGTATTAAGCAATTGGATTTATGTCCCCAGTTACAATAGTTCTCTGTATGCATCTCTAACTGATATACTTTGATTCTTTCCTCTCTTTTCTTAACTATAGCTTATTAGGATTTACACTAAGTAATTTTTTCCATTTTCATAAAGACTTCTGTATTTCTCTAGTTTTGCTGGATTTCTTTTGTTTTTGTAAAATCCTAAAACTAATTCTCTGGAGTTTATCTTATTCAAATTATTCTGTCATGAAAATCAGTGATGTCAACTCTAAACATCTTCTGAAAGCTATTGAAGCATTTTTTTATTTCCCTTAATGCTCCAAGTTATACATCATTGAAACTAAGCTAATTTTTTGTATTCTCAACATCAAGTATTCCTTGATCTAACTGTGTATTCATAGCTGTTTTAGAAAATTTCATTGCATTCTAATTATCTATTCTTTCTTCTTATTAAAAATAGTTAAGTGAACTCACTTGTTTCCTTTTTCTTTATTATCATTAGTTTAATTCCCCATTTATCAATTGGACTGTTTTATTTCTGCTGATAAGCTTATAAAAAACCTCCCCTTAACTCCCCTAAGACTTTTAGATGTCATTCTGCTCTTCTGTTTTTGTTCCAACAGCTGTACATGTCACACTGGAGACTCACACTTATTTGTCTGATCTTTTCCCATATTTCATAGAAAGCTGCAAAGTGACTTCTTAAGAATTAAAAACCTAAAGAGTTTGCTCAAACTTGAGTTGCTTGTTTACTTATTTATTTTAAAGGGACTCAGAGTATCCTGCACACCACTTTGAAGTTCAATCTGTTGATGTATCAGAAAGTCAAGTCCTGCACAGGGCTAGTTCTGGGATTCCAGAAGAAGGCTGTGTAGGCTTTAGTAGTCTCTTGATTTCCAAGTTTCACGAATCATTGTATGGTGGTAACTCCGCTCTGATAGGATCCCTTTTCCTGAAACTGAATGTCCTTGCGCTGCTGTATTATGTTAGTTCAGAGTGTTCACCAAATTCAGGTGGTTTGTATTTATCAGTAACTTCTTTAGTCCTACTTAAGACTAGCCAAACATTCAGGATGGCTTATTTCCTTCTCTGGATCATAAAGGAACCATTCCAAACAAACTCATTTTCTCTCTGCATAAAATATCAGGAGACTATCAGGTAACAGCACGGGCAGGCTGCTTCTGTAAGGGACAAGGCAGGCAGGAGCTGAGCATAACAAAGCAGGCAGAGGCCTCATTGATGATTTATGATCTCTGAGCTAATGTAAAACAAAGACCTGAAGCAACTACTTCAAATTCCTTAGCAAAAATTGCACTTATGTATAATACTGGATTATAGGATGCAATCAAGAAAAGAAGGCAGAAGATTTGTTCACAGGATACAATTACTTAAAATACAAATCACAAGATATGCATGCAGAAGCGGGTTTAAAATTTTCCCTTCATCAAAACCAGCACATTTTTGCCTTATAGTATAAATCACTCATGTTCTTTTTAGGAGGAATTATACAAAATGCTATACATATATAAATTTATATTAAAAAATTAATTTTCAACTGCTGAAAGTCAGTCGTAACAGTGACTGTTCTTTGAATCCAGGACTTTGGCTTTGTAAATTCTTATGTCATGTAAAATGTACATATCTATAGACTCTAGAACTGAGATTCATGAGCTGAATAAAGCCACTATTTAACACAAAAAGCACAGTTGATACTATACTGGATGCAATCTATTTTGTTCCCATGGAAAGGAACAGCACAGCTATTATTTATACGGTCTGATTCCCTTTTCTAGCACAACCTATACTTGCATAGATCCTCTTTTCCTCACTTGCATATCAAGTGTACTCCTATTGTTTTCAAAAGATTTCTATTCCATCCCAGCCAATCTGTCTCTGAGCAGTTGTTTAGTTTTGTTTTCTTTGGTTTTGGTTTGTCTGGTTTAGGTTTTTTTTTTTAGTGTCCTATTTTAACTTGTCCAGACACAAGGAAAAATATTTTCAACACTCACTGCTCCTGCATTCTGTGTAGAGGCTGTGTAAACTAGACTTTTTAAATCCAAGACTCCATTTAAATTCTGTCTGCTCTTCCCTAGACATATGCATATATGCATAACATCATGGCAGAAAAAAACACCTTGAATTTACTTAATCTACCACTACTATCAAAGGCATATGTTGCATATTTCTTTTTATACATGCACTATGTTAAGATATTTACCTGCAACTTCCTAGCAGAAAATTCCATTAGAAACATAGCATACTATTAATCAAATACCTTCTTGCTTTCTCTATAATGTCTATGGCCAGACCTATCTACTTACACGCCACACTTTAATTATGACAGAAATTTCCTCATAGTCCGATATGCTACTTGTATATTATGTCAGTCTGATATGTTAACTAAACATGCATTTGTAGTCTTATTTTGGTGATAGAAGCCAGAACATGGGGCAACACTGGCTTTACCCAGTAGGATTTTTATTCATCCATACATATATGCATGTGTATATATATATGTTCACACACTAATGTTGTATGAGCCTCTTATTTTACAAATCCACATCACAAACATTGCTCAAGGTATTCCTTCCACACCAAGATATTCTAGTGTCTTCTTCAATGTATTAATAATTCCTTGTATCTATGTAAATGTTTTAGACGGACTAAGACTGCATTCTTACTCCTGTCATGGCAGCATCACGTTAATGACCTAGATCTATGATGTGGTACACAAAACCCCAGATTTTTCTCCTCCCTGTTAAGCACCTCCAGGTCCCAGTCTTCAGTCAATGCTCTTGTTATTCCTCTGTAAGCACTATAATGCTCAATATTAGGCTACTTATACTATTATAATTCTTTGGGGTATTCAGTTCTTTCTAGCTAATATTATTATCTCTCTGCTTTGGTAGAGCTTCTCTTTGTGCCTGCAGGTATCTTTAGTTCATTTCTACTCTTCCTTCTGTGAAGATTTTAAACTGAAAATACACTTCCCAAAGAGTAAGTTTTTTAAAGATATCCATTAAGAACCTTCCCCACTGCTTTCCTTCTAGGTGCAAACCCTTGCTGCCTCATACTGTCAATTCTTCAAACTAAGACTCATACAGCAATTGAGTAAGTGCTAATGTTTCAGTTAAATCCATTATTTCCCATTTACGAGATGTTTTATGGATGACCAGATTGCACCTGCTAAATTTAGCTTGGTCAAAACCAGAAGAAACAGTAGAAGAGGATAATCAGTCTCTGGTATATTCAAATTGTACCATTTACTTCCATATCCTTTAAGATTTGAGGATGAATGTATGTGTTTAAGCCAAACCAGTAAGATCTAAACAGTAAAGAAATGTGGCATAAACACACCTACTTCAATATTAATGCATCCTTGATATTATATCTAACGCTGGATTAAAAAACACCTTAAAGCATTAATCTTCTCCCTTTCCAATGAAAAAAAGAAATCCATTTTAGTTGATTCAACTTTTTAAAATAGTCCGTTGTATGTGTTTAGTTACCCTTTGATTCCTTCTCCCCTTTAATGTCTTCTTAATGTTGTGTAATTGACCAAAGGAAGCATCAAAGTATGTCAGTTCACTGACTGACTGAATTTCTGCAGATAATACAGTTCAGTTTTTTTCCTCTGCTATCATTATTCTCGGTAGTAATATATGCCAACAAAATGTATATTTTCTTATTTTCACTTTGGTAGGCAGAGAAGACATCTTGAATATTCAGGATTTAACCTTTTATGTAATACATTGCAGTTCAGTCCATCAACGAAAAAGATAAAATGCATATACATGCACTTAATCATTGCCAGTGATATTTTGCCAAGCTGTAAAATTATTCACACAACTTGGTGAAAACACTTGATGATTCTCACAGTGAGAGTTCACTCTTTCTATCAAGAGCAATTCTACAATCATAAAAAAATGCAAGAGAAATTATGAAGTTCTATGAGGGTATTTTTGAGATGTAGGCAAACTGAAAAATGCAAATAGAAAAAAATTTTAATTTCAGGAAGCTCTCCATCTTAGTGAAAGGTTACAAGCACTTAGTATGCCCAAAGTACTTCATCACTTTTCTCTGTAAAATATCCACATCACTTGCATTTCCACATTTCCATAAAAACTATTAGCCCTGTAAACAAAACACAGACAAGACAGTCTGTATCACCTTCTGGCCTCAACCAATTCTCCTTTGCAATCTGGTTGGAGAGAAAGCACAGGGTTGCATTCAGTCTACTATCCTCAATGCTCAGCACAAATTAAATAATTTGTAAAGTAGAATATTCTAGACCTGACAATGTACAGGCACTTACTGTTATTTACAGAAATTTATGACTTTTTTTTTTTTCTTAAATTAAGTTACTGTAACCCTATCTTCTTTGAATCCACACTCTTTACTTCTGCCTCTCATCCCACAGGCCATATACCTAGTTGAGCAACAGAATCCATAGATATCTTGAACATTGTAACTGACTTAAGTTCAATGCAATTTCTTTAGCTGCGCTTCCTGCACTTGACACAAAGTATACTTTTCATAATGCATGTTATGTACAATATAAATGTAAATCCCCAGAAAGTCTTTTTACTTCTTTTACTCTTTTCACCTATTTTTGGTTGCTGCCAACATGAATGGCTTTATATTTTGAAATTGTTTTATTCTATATTTGATCCTTTACAGAACTTTGATGTATGTTACTCTGTAGTCTATTCATTTTTTTTAGATGCTATCTGTAAGTGTATATGACAGCTTGCACCAGGTTCAAAACTTGTTATTTGAACAAAAGTGTTCAGTAAAACTACTGCCACCACGCAGTTTTGCAGAACATACCTTGATAAGGCTAATTATAATACTCAAGATTCTTTCTTCTAGTCAGCTTTTGACCAAAGATGTAATCCCAAAATTAATACTTATATTTTTGACCTTTTACAATAATTTAAGCAACATTTAATTAAGTCTTTAATAAAATCTAGACAACATTCTTCTCTCTCCCAGAGATTTATTTTTGAAAACCTTGCAAAACCCCCTATCAGAGACTTTGACAAGACCTGTTCTTTGTAGACTGGTGCTGGCAACTGATTATCTAATTCCTAATTCTTTTTCAAACAGCTGGTATTTATATAACTGCAGATTATAAACCTTCTCTGATATTGAAGTTCTCAGCTCAGAATTAAAAAGAAAAATCTCTTGCTTTCTACCACTTCTTTTCCAAAATAGAACTGTCAATAGGTTACAGATATTTTTTTAAAAAACAAAATTGCTGTGATACTTTACCCTAAAATCCTCAGTAACAAAACTCAAAATGTTGCATGTGTATTAAAGCTAAAGATGATAACAGACAATTAGAATTTATATGTCAGGGAGTGGCACTTCTTCACATGGGAAGATGTGGTGGAAGTCAAGGGTAATGCCAACTCAGACAGTGCCCTCAGCAGCCAGGACACAACAGCACAGTATCTGAATGTTGTTGGCAGAGCAAGGTGCAGATGACAGGCTGCACTAACAGTCCCAGACAAATCAGAGAAATGATCTGGATCCAGAGGGCAGCCAGTGAGTTTGGTCAGGAGATGGAGCCAAAAGCATGACTGGAAACAGGGCTACAACATGGGTCCAAGGTCCATCTAGGGGCTGTGGCCAGAGATAAAATTTAATACAGGCACACCTCCAGCACAGCTCTGACAAGGAAAAGGTGCTGGCCTGACCTGAAATGGGGTCCTGGATGCACAGGTAGAAGGTGAAAGGGGGGAAGGGGCCAGAGAAGGCTACTTAGGACAGTTAAGGTCTCATGGTGCATTGAGTCCTGACACTTAACTATGAGACTTTTTCAAGTTTCTGTATCTTTCTTGGTATTGCAGCCTAGATGTTCTACCATTCTGGGTTTAGTTAAGTATCAGAACTGCATTAAGGAAAAGCTTAAACAGAATAAATCTTGGAATTTAGAGCGAAATTTTGAAAATATAAAAATAATTGAAAAAAGTATACATGTGAGTACATGAGTTTATCTTGACCTCATTCACTAATCTTTTCCACATAGCTAGCTTTTGTACTGCCTTCTAAAACATTCTTTGTAACTGAAGTTCTCAGCCAACAAATAGAAGTGACATTATTTTATGCCATTATCCAGCTGAGCATTTTTAATTCCACTGTAATTGTTTCTACAACTTGAACATTTTTTTCCTCTGTGAGATATCTCCTGCTTCATCTTATGATTACAGTTTCTCTTTTGGTTGTTTTTTTAAAACTCATTGAAGAATTATCCAATATTTTATTAATGTTATACAACAATCACTGTGACTGTATTTGGATGTTCCTAACTTCCTTTTTTCTTCTTTTTTGAATGCATCCATCTTACTACTCAGGACTTTAAAGTCTAGAAAGCTGTTATAAAAGGAAAAGTGTTTGGGTTTCTTTTCATGTGCTTGGTTGTTTTTTCCTCCAGGAAAAAATATACAGGTATTCTGTTTATATAAAAGAAATAATTTGCCAGAGTTAAAAAAAAAATAACATTTTGAAAATATCCTTAATGGTTATTTACTTAACCTACGTGACTGGGGGGTGGGGGGGTGTTTTGGGTTTTTTTTATGTCTGTTCATCTACATTGTTATCCCCATGATATTTCTCTGAATAAAAAATTGTTAATGGAAGCCATGTAGAAATTAATTTGATTATCAACTCTCCAAATTACTCTAGATATCAGGAGGCAAAGATTAGACCACCAAGTAGTTGTGTATTTTTATTTCTATACAGCTTCTAAGTAATGCAGTGTCATAATTTCTAGACGTGTAGAAGCCAGTGAGGCATCTGGCCAGTATTTCTTTCTAAAGCAATGGTCTAATTATGTATTAAGTACATAGTTTTGGCAACTTAGCTGTCTACACAAAGGCAAAATATTTCAAGACTATTAGCTAGTTCCCTCCCTCAACTGCACCATCCTATGCAAACACTGGAAAGCCTAGGGGCAACCTTGCATTGGTGTTGCATATTTGCATTCAAGAATGAGAGAATGAAGCAGCACATCTGGCATACGCAACCACCATCAGAATTCTATGAGCAACTACCTTGCTATTTAACATCTATTCTCAACCTTGAGTCATACTGCTCCAAGAATACCTTGACTCATTAATTTAAATGAATAAGGGGGGTTTTTTTCTTCCAGTCAAGTATCACAAATACAGGGTCTTTTTTGGTATTAGAATTCAAAAATTGCCTTATGGCATCTTTATCAAAACAGAAAGTAAGAGGGAAGGACAACTAAACTAAACTTTAAAAAAGCATTATTCAGTAATCAGTGATGTATTGTTGCATGAGTTGGTTACAGCTCAGACAGAAACAATTATTTCCAGTATTAACATTCAGTAAAATGGGCAAATTTCTGCTGCTTTTAATGGAGCTATGTTATTTTCCTTAGGAAGGTATTTGTTTCATGAAACAAGATGTTAAAATAATACATTCCTCTATGTTAGTAGCACAAGCTTGATCCAAATTATGAAAAATTTTGTTTTCATCCACATCTAATAACATGCACTCTCAACTCTCCACCTGCACATTAGCAACTCAGCAACATAAATACACAATTAACAGAAATTAGTATTTAAAACTAATTAAAACTAATTAAAAAGTCAGATCACTGTGACAATGCCCTGTTTAAGCAGAGCTGGACCTTAAAATTCTGCTAAGGAAACTGTAGATTCAGGGAAAAAATTAAGAAGTAAAAAGTCACAGAGATTTATGAAAGGGATATAAGGAAAAATTGGTTTGAAATTCAAAGTGCAAAGCCCCAAACCACAGTTTAGAAATCTTGTCTCAAAAAAAGATAGGCTATTTACAACACATTTTTCCTTTTAGTCTTCTTTCTCAGGAATGAGACATCACTGAAAGAGCATGACCTGCACAGAACAGCAAGCATTTATCAGCAGATTGCCTTCATTAGTTACAAATGTGCTCCTCATTTAGGACTGCTTGCCACTAAAGGGATCAGCATGAATACATGATAACACTTTAATTTCTTTTTGTACCACCTGGTGACCAAGCACACAGATAATCTAGCAGATGAATGTATATAAAGGCATGCCAAAAACTCAGCACCCACATCAAGTTGAAGTATTGCCTGTAGAGTCTATATCCAAGTATATAAAATGCAGGTTTGTGATAAACTACAGCCTTGACATATTGAGGATTATTACAGATTAAATTTAGTTTAATCCCAGGCATTTAAAATAGCTTAGAACTACAGGTCTTTAAAACCCTCTAGGGAAGTGATATATTCACACAACCATCCAGTTATTCCTAAGAGTCTTCTGCAGATACGGAGAACTTCTTGTTTAAAAAGAAAGCTAAATGCAGAAAGGCTAAAAGACATTGACCATTTTATATAGACAGAAATATTGTAAAGCTAACACTCAATGTAAGATCTTACATGATGGGATGGTGATTTTATTTTAAAACACCCAGCATGAGTCACACTCATGTTCTCATCCATACCAGCAACCACGAAAAAAAATGAGGCCAGGTAGACTGGCTAGCAGTTAGGCTGTAGGATGCATGAACCCAAGTGGTCCAGCTAGTACCGAAGCACAAAGACATATATCCAGTGGTCTAGTCAAAACTAACAATGACATTAATAGCAAGTTACAATAGCTACCCAGTTCTGGAAATCTAGGTGCTATCAAAATCCAGACAGTCTTGAAACTTTGGCCATCTGGTGATCTCACAACTAGACATTCTTCTTTCTCTATCCATATCAATCTGACATTTCATAGAATCATAGAATCACAGAATGGCTTAGGCCGTAGGGGACCTCAGAGATCATCTAATCTAACCTCCCTGCTATGGGCAGGGACACCTCTCGGCTAGACTAGGTTGCTCAAGGCCTCATCCAACCTGACCCTGAACACCTCCAGGGAGAGGGCATACACAACTTCTCTGGGCAATCCATTACGGAATCTCACCAACCTCGTACTGAGGAACTTCTTCCTAAGATCCAGTCTAAACCTATTCTCCTTCAGTTTAAAACCATTTCCCCTTCTATTTTTGGACATTCTTGTGAGGAGTCCCTCTCCAGCCTTCCTGTAGGGTCCTTTCACGTATTGGAAGGCAGTTATAAGGTCCCCCTGGAATGTCCTCCTCTCCAAGCTGAACAATCCCAGCTCCCTCAGCCTATCCTTGTAGCAGACGTGATCCAGCCCCTGGATCATCTTCATGGCCCTCCTTTGGACTTGTTCCAACAGATCTATGTCCCTCTTATGGTGGGGACACCAGAACTGGATGCAGTATTAGACATGGGGTCTCACAAGAGCAGAGTAGAGAGGGAGAATCACTTCTCTTGATCTGCTGGTCACACTCCTGATGTATCCTAGAATACCATTGGCCTTCTGGGCTGCATGAGTGCACTGCCGGCTCACGTTGAGCTTCGTCAATCAACACCCCCAAGTCCTTCTCTTCAGGGCTATTCTCAACCCACTTTGTACCCAGTCTGTAATTGTGCCTAGGATTAGACCAGCCCAGATGTAGGACCTTGCACTTTGACTTGTTGAACCTCATGCAGTTTGCACTGGCCTATTTCTCAAGCCTGTCAAGATCTCTCTGGATGGCATCCCTTCCCTCAAGTGAGTCCACCGCACCACACAGCTTGGTGTCATTGGCAAACTTGCTGAGGGTGCACTCGATGCCATTGTCCATGTCGCTGACAAAGATGTTGAACAGCCCTGGACCCAGAAAAGACCCCCTGAGGAACTCCACTTGTCACTGGTCTCCACCTGGACATCAAGCCATTGATCACAACTCTTTGAGTGCGACCTTCTAACCAGTACCTTATCCACCGGGTGGTCCATCCATCAATTCCATGTCTCTCTATCTTGGAGAGAAGGATGTCATGTGGATACCTGCACAGGTTCAGGTAGATGACATCAGTTGCTCCTCCCGTATCAACCAGAGTTGTAACTCTGTCATAGAAGGCCACCAAATTAGGCAGGCACAATTTGCCCTTAGTGAAGCCATGTTGGCTGTCACCAATCACCTTGTTACATTTCTATTACAAATCTCTACATATAACACTGACACATCACATGTTACATTTACAGTATGATTAACAGGATCCTAGCTACCATGACATGAAATTCAAAGAATTCTCACAGTGGCTCAAAATCTTAAAAACAAGGATAATTCCAGAATTTTGTGTTCTGTCCAGATAAGGCCTGATCTATTATTTCTGAAACACTTAAAATTTTAAAATATTATCTCATTTTATGATCATTTTGGAATAGCCATAACTATGGAAAGCTCATGCTTGTGATAAGCAGTTCTAAGCATTGTCAATAAACGATTAAATGCAATTGGAGTGTGATGTAGATTCATAATGAGACCATAAAAATACATGATCAGAGAAGGCTAGTAATGCCAGTCAGAGTCTATAGTCTGACATATAAATAAGACTCTGCTATCATTTAATCTAGAAAGACAATTAGGTTGTTATTTCACTACACAGCATTTATGAAAGAAGTGACTGCACTGATGCCAAGAGAAACTACATGTATGTTATGAGACTGAGATTGTACGAAAGCTAACCATGGTCTGCATAGTTTCCAATAGCTTCCTGATACATGTATGATTTTGAAGGTGATAAAAAAAGGAGAGGAAAAATAACAGAAATAACAACATGAATTTTACTTCCTTGGGCTAATGACATTACCAATACAAATACCAGCACTGATATAGCCTGTCTTTCTAGGAACCAAAGAAAATACATACAGTCATTTCCTTTGGGTTTTATGAAGCCAGCAAAGGGATCCGTGCAGCCATAGTGTAGTTATATGACCAAAAAAACAAGAGCCTCACAGTTCTAGTCACTAAATCTGCCAAGCTCTCGAATTCTGTCCAGAGCCAATCCCTATACTTGGCACAAATAAGACTTATTAAAGTCTTCCTAGCATTCATGCTTTATGGTATTAGCTCTGTAAAACAGAATCCACTAGAACAAGGATGCTGAGGATTTTTGCTTTGAGCAATTTTTCAGAAGAATAAAAAAGGAAACATTCTGATGTATTGAACTGTTAGGTTGACTTCTGTAGCACCATTTGTTAGTGGCATAAGCACTCATCTCCAGCAGGCTAAAGGATTATGCTGCTTGAATAGCTTCTACTGAAACAGAAAGTTGTAAATCTCTTGATATAATACATGCTACTGTACACATTCCAAGATCCTTGACTCCTCCCTAAAGATTGCAGGCTGTATGATGAAACAGCTACAATTCAGGTTGGCAGTGCATCATAGAAAATGTCGAAGTGGATAATGAACGGAGCCGTTAAATACTGTATTAGTCCTGGCTTGGCTAGGACTCATTTTGTATTCCGTATTGAACTACAGAACTGAACATATTACGATATACAAATTGCTCTGAATAGCCCTTCTGTGTGAATGTAATCCATTAACACTGCCTGTAAGAGGCTTTATTATAAACAATTTCTTTTTAAAATACTAATTTCAAAGCATCTATTAAACTCTTGTTAAGCTTTGATTATATTACTGTTGATAACCTTCCATTGTAAATAACTATATGGGCTATTTCCTTTACCATTTTCATTCTTTTGTAATTTCATTCAAAGCATAGTCACAAGGGATTACTAGAAATGCAGCATAGCTCAGATCAGCTCTTGATCTTTCCTGAATATTTCCCAGAACTTCAGAGCCAGAGAAAAAAAATAAATTCTGCAATGATTTCCACAAAAATTAGAGAAGACAGTATTTCTGCCCAGGAGCATACATGAGCAAAATCTGTTTATTTCTCTCTTAACTGTTTACACGGGCTTTTTAATCCATTGTTAGTTTCAGGCATTTGGAAACTAAGAATTATACTTTTCCCTTTTTGACCCCTTTCCTCCTTGCCCCACCTCCAGTTAGAAAGGAAAAGGCCGATAGCTCATGACACAAGCTTAGTCTTCAAACCTCTTGGAAATGGGGATACAAACTTTTTCTAGCTTCACAAATGATGAAACTGCTTTAACACACTGAAGAGTACCACCATAAATTGAAAGGTGGAACAAGCTCTAGGTCACCTATTTTCTTTTTCTTTTTTAACCCCTTAGTTCACATTGTTTACACCGAAAATTGTCACAACCACCCCACCGTCTATAAATACTAGTGATTTTTTGTTCTAATTTTCTCATGGTCTTGTATGCTAGAGATCTGACAAAAATACATTTCTAGTATTTAGTGTTCTCAAGATTTGAAATGCCAATTTGACATTGTTCTTTTAGCCTGTCTGCTTTTTAGGATGTGTATATTACGGATGAGGAGTGTCACAAAGCTGAAATCATCTACCTGCAATTTCCCCCCCAGATGAGCACATTTGGTGTTTTCAGAGCTTTGTCAAGAACATTCTCATTAGTTGCACCTGTTACAAGCAGCTTTTGAGAAAAATTGTAAAACACTTTCATCTATGTTTACTCAAGATTTGGTATGGTGGTATCAATCACCTTGTCACAAGGGAAGGCTAGCGCAGAACACATATAGATATTCCTCTTTTAAACAGTCACTTGCTTCACCAGTAAAACTGTGAAAGATAGAATTTTATTTGTGATTGTTAAGTCTTTAGTAATAAAAGGTGTGAGTGGGGAAAAAAAAAAAAAAAAACCAACCTGCAAGAGATAAACCAGAAATCTGTGCTCTTTACCAAACACAAAGGAGGAATCTGCTATAGCAGAGCAATGGGAGGCAGTGTGTCATTAAGCACAGGAGGCAGCATGGCCAAACCCCTTTTTCTTCCTGTTATTCCTTCATCCAGTTCTTGTAGAGATTGTAACTGTCCTTTACACCTTCTTGTTATCTCCCTCTTTGTTTTCACTAAGTCATGTTTTACATATACTGGGCACAGGTTTTTTTCTCCTTTCTGTGTCAGAAAACCAACTGTACCCAGTTCTCTAAGCTCTATTCCTTTAGTAAATTGTAACTCACCGTTTTGTGGTCTCATGCTTTTAATTCTCTGTTACCATCTTGATATCACACTTGGAAGTCCTTGTTATGCTCCATGATTATGGTACAAGAAGCAAACTGGGTGCATCAACAAGTAAGTTAAGACTATAACATTTTCTAAACACAATAATAATTAGAACTAATCTTTATCAAAGTTTTTAATAAGCAACATGATGTTAAACTCAGAAGAATTTGAATGGTTCCTTCCCAGGCTCTTTACACTTCCAACTATGATAGTTTGTCTCTCAGCAAGATGCATTAGCTTAGTTCTGCATATAGTAAATTGCAGACAGAATATTTGAAGCTTATGTATTTTACCAGCAAGTCCACACAGCTTCTGTTTGGACAAAGTATATTTGAGTATGATTATGAAAGGGTATACCCTCAGCTTCTATCTGCATTGCACTCATAGTTCAAACTTAATAAACAGTTCTGTAGGTTCACTCTTCTTCCCTCTCCCAAGACAATTATCTTGACCTTTTTAGAGTTAGTAGAAGTTAAGCAATAGAAGTTGTGGACGTGAAAAGGAGTACTCCAGGATGCCTATGTAATATCCTGTTGAAATGAGCTAAAAAAGCAAAATTTGGTTGACTGTATGTTTAATAAGAACAGACCAAAACCAGCATTCTGGGAGTTAACTGCACCAACCTGGTTCTGGGGACAAAAACTAATTCCCATACACTAGAGCTGCAAATGATGACTGAATTCTGGGACCAATAGCGTTCTTGCCATAACAAACTCTAATCACATAGAAGAGAAGTGAACTTGCCATCAAGCTTCAACGAACATCTGTAATTGTTTTGAAGGGACTTCATGATAGAACTTTAAAAATGTATTTCAAAATAACTTAGGAACTTTTCACCTTATTTTAAAAGCTTATTTAAAATCTCACACATTTAAAAAATTCAAACATTACCATACTGAAACAGCTTCTTTTTGTGCTAAGAGGAAGTCAAGTCTTAATATGTTTAATAGAAGAAAAAATTATCATAATGAAAACTGCTAATCATCAGAAATGAAATCTTCTCAAGTTTCTAAAATGCTTCTTTAGAAGCACAGAAACATGGCTATAATTATATAACTCTTTTTTTGTTGCTGATTCCTAGCCTGTCTCCAAAACTGTAAGGGCCTAAGTATTACAAACACAGACTACTTCAACTTTTTCAGAAAAAATCAGAGTTCCATCAGTCTCATACAGAAAATGGTAACAAAGCTTAAATTACATTTATTTAGGTTGTGTATGTCCACAGGAAGAATGTTGCCCTCCATTCAATGGATTTGCTTTCTCCTCTACCCCTATGTCCTAACAACTAAGGTAATAGACTATAATTTTGTCATGCTGTGTGTTAAAGGATGAGAATTTTCCCTATAGATTTGTTTCACTGCATACTTGCAGTAAATGTCCTCTTATTGCAACAGAGAGCTCTGTTTGTCACAAAACTTTTTAGATGATGGGAGGGGGGCAAATTTTTGTCACCTCTTTCACATTGCTTACAACACTGAGGAAATCATTCACCACTGCTGAGATTACAGAATTTAGCTACATATATGCAACATATATGATATTTTATAAATGAAAACAATGCAGAAAGTAAGACCTCTGAATACTCATGTTTTAATGCACAGGTCAGTCTGTACATTGCTCAAGAGATAAAGAGTGCATTGCAATGTGAAGATGCATTCTTCTCCAGAATTCGCAGCGGTCTAATGAAAAAACCAAAAATTCTTAATGAGGACAGTTTCAGAGAATATACAAGCACAGACATACAAACTAGAAGATTACAGGAAGCTATTTGCTCCTTTAACACTGTTCAAAAACAGTGTTTTATTAAGTGAAGTTGACTTCTTCTTGGAAGCTGATGAGAAAATTGCTCTCACACTATGAACAAAATTCTTAACCACACTTATCAGAAAAAGGAGTTTCAACCAAAGTTAACTGGACACACATACAGAAGTATATTATATCTGCAATCTTAAGATTTTTCATAGACCTAGACATTTTTTTTCAGTTCCTTGTAATTTTCAGTCACATCAAATTATAACCAAAGAATATGTAAGATTTTAGTGTTGCCGAATGAGGTCTGCTTTCCAGTAGCCAAATATGTCACTTTATAACAGTCACTAAGTCAACACTTTTTTGCATATTGCTGAAAAATATTCTATAAATATTTTTTTTTCTAAGCAAGTAGACAGTTATCACAGAAAAGTTGGCAAACTAAACTTCAGACACATGACAACAGTAAACTCAGAAATTTAATTAAGTTTCAGATGACCTGAATTTCAACTGTCATACACCATTACCAGCCAGACGAACTATTGTTTTTTAAAAACAAGATCACTATATCACCTTCAGTAAAACACTGTTACAGTCTCACCTGGTAACTACAAAAAGATGGAATATATAAAATTGTTATTTTATTTGAAGTACACAGTTTTACCTCCTCTTTGGTGCTTAAACAGCTGTCTTAGTATATATATATATATGTATATATGAAGGTAGACATGGCTCATGTGGCAAGACAGATAATTTGCATAATGGAACCTGTGTTAAATCTACCAGCCTCAGAAATACTTGCAGTGAGCATCTAATTTTTCAGTGTTCTCACTTGTAAATTTTAATGCTGCAACTTCAGGACTCATGTTACATTTAAAAAAAAAAATTTGTTTTGCATTCATTTGCAAAGATTAATACCTGAAATCTGTTGTTTGCCAGAGGCAGCTGAGAAAGCAACATAAACCGAAACTATTCTCAGGCCGTTGAGAGGAGCGCAGCTCTGTCATTCGAAGTGGTCTGGTTCTCATGGTAACAGAAATTAGTTAGTCATGTTCCATTGCTACATATCAAGTTAGGCCTTTCAGGTATAATGAAACACTCATGCTGGAAATTAATATCCTGTGAGGTGTCTTTTTAATGGAATGAATAAATAAATACAAAAATTTAATAAGAAATCCTCACTCCTATTCACCTGCTCTTGTTTCCCTTCCAAACAATCTCTAAACATTTTGTGATTTTAAGACTATACTGAAAATGGAGTAACTACAGAAAAGAACTTGTGATCAGTCTTTTTGGCATATCTTGTTATATGTAATGGGGAAAACACATCAGCTGTTTTTCAGATGTAATCTATCAAAAACTCAGTTATGTTCTTCAAAACACTTTTTAAAAAGAAAATAAATCAATAAGATGACATTATCCAAAAAAGGGACTGAATTCTAGCAGTCGGACAGTAAGACAGTGATTCAGTTCCTCTTCTTCTGATGCCTAAGATAGGCAATACCAATTACTGAGAAGATATTTCACTGGGACTTAACCATTTAAAAGTATAATTTAGTATAATTTACTTTGAGTATGCACACTGTGCCTCTACTCAACTCTGACCTGTGAAATATGTGAAACAGTTATGATCACTGTGTGTGACCTACATACCTCAATCCATTTTACTTTGGTTATGCATTCCACTTCTCTTTTGAACCCTCTGATCTCTTTCTTCTATTCCAACACTGCGAAAAATCACTAATATTGTATCTGATTCCTTACTCAAATATTGACTTACCTGTTTCTACCAGGTCTTTCACTTACTCCCTGTATTCAGCTCGTCTTAGAACCCCCCTATTTGAAGTCCCATTTGAAATCCCATTCTTCCATCTCTCACCCTCTTGCACACTCTCTTCTCCCAGGACATATATGTGTCTCATTTTATCAAAGAGTTTAAGGTGAAATTAAATCCATTTACATGGAAAACATGCATGAGGACTGATTAACTCTTCTTTTATATCACAACTGTCCCTTTCGATATTGTCAGACATAGAAAGTAATAACACAAATTCAGTTCACACTCAAAAACTTCTTTGATATATCAGACACATCCTATACAACACATTTCCATTCCCTGTATTTCCATGTGACCAGGCCACCTTA
The DNA here is from genome assembly GCA_024605025.1 of Megaceryle maxima. NCBI lineage: Eukaryota > Metazoa > Chordata > Aves > Coraciiformes > Cerylidae > Megaceryle > Megaceryle maxima. The sequence goes on along the minus strand of JANHGN010022578.1, from coordinate 6,544 downwards.
TGATAGTTATTAACGTGCTATTTTAAGTAATTCTTTTTATTTTCTGTTCAGATCGCCCAGAGCTCCATTCCAACTCTCAGCATGAAGTTGCTTTGCCTACAGAGAATAAGGCAGATTTGTGAAGGTAGATATCCTTCTCTTTGCTCCAAGAGAGCTTGAGGTAGGATACAGCAAGAGTCACATCTCTTCTGAGCCTTATGTAAGCTCTTCAAGGACCTGATGCATTTAAAAAATGCATTCCGTAAATCTTTTTAAAACCCATCAAAATGGCAAAGGTACCAAGCTACTAAACCTCTACGTGTTTTTACAGCATGCTGCTGAAAGTGTAGCTCCCTGTTGATTGGTGTTGGAAGGCTGCAGCAGGCAGAGGGATTGAGATCTAGTATATTTCTGCCCTTTAAAGTAGCTCCTAGACCAATTGAATCACCTTTTTGTTTAGGGGGAAGCCTCACTGCTAAACTGCACAAAGATTCCTGGGAGTAACAGATCATTCACACAGTATGGGCACCAAAACAGACAGTGATGCAAATCAGAAAAAGAAAATGCACCAAAAGAGTAAGACAAAACAAGGAAAGAAAGTAATTTTAGGCATTTGAAACCAGCCATTTTGCAGGCAAAGAGGGTGCTGGTGTACTCCTTTCAAAGAGCATGACAACAAATATTTGCTGTTGTTAAAAAGTATGCTTTTGGTGTTACAGTATTGGTGTTGACAAAGGAGAACTGCAATGGGCATTGACTGACACGTGGACCAGTACAAAGAAAACCCCAAACAGGTTAAACAGGTTAACAGAAAGCAGAGTTTAAAGCTTGGAAAAGTAACTATATCAGATGTAGTCAGTGAAATAAGAAAAATAAAGAGTACCTTGTGGCCTAAATTCCAACATCCTATTTGCATAGGATTGGGGCAGAGAGGGAAGTTTTGTTCATGACAAAGAACCTTCATTTGGACAATTAGGCAGTCAGAAATGCAGGGCACATCACAAAGGGTACTTGCTTTGAAATGCAGACACAGCCCCTATCATAAGAGAGCCCCGTGGTACCATTCTTCTGACAGAGTGTTCTTTGGCAGAATTTCTCTCATACCTTTTCCCAGAAGAACTCCTTTGAACTAGTAGATTGACATGGCAACAATACAAACCACTGGATAAATATTTAAGAAGCTTACCAACCTGTGCAGAAATACACATTCTGTGCTCTGTAACCTATATTTGTGTCTGCTTTTTTGAACAGAGCATGTAACGATGTGGTGTGGTGCTGCTATATGTACCAAATCCAATTTGTATATCCTGGGTGGCCAGAAGCCTTGCTTTGTATTTCAGATGAATTCTCATCAAAACACATGGACGCACATTACTTCCCTGTATTTCATAGACGGCTTCCTTTACATTTTATTATCCCCTGTAACTCCCAAGTTAGAGAAAATCACTTTTCATTTTGAATCTTAATGATTATAGCCAGGCAAAATCCAAAGACCCAATCTGTCATTGCATGAGGCACTGATGACTAAACTCATCCCTGCCTTCCATCTCAACACAGCAATTCAGATCAAATTGAAAGCCCTGCAGCCAAACTGTTCTGGACCTGGTAATTAGAAGATGGGGTTCACCGACTATTCAATGACAATAAAAGACATACTCTTCTCACTTGTCCACACCAGTCTTTATGTATCTTTCCTGAAAAAACCAAACTTGAGAAAAAAAGTCAAAAAGGAAATCTGTAAAGTCCTAACCATAGACCTTTTTTTACAAGTAAAAGATGCAATGTTTTTCAGTCAGGACACTTGAAAGACACTTTGGTGCAATACCTGATTTTCTACAACAAACAGTGTATTCAGTACTGTCACTTAAGTCCAATATGTCTTCAAGTCTTTCTTCCTCTAAACATACTTATTTCTATGTCACAGGCATCCTGTAAGCCTGTAGTAGATTGCAGCATCCTACATGGAGTGCAGCCTTCTCTGCCAACTAAGAGCACTCCTAAGCTGTCACTTCTTACACCTCAAAGCCCAACTTTTCTAGGTGTCCATTATAGAATAATTATATGAGTAGTTTAGGATAAAATTTTAATTCCTGAAACCTCATATGCTATACAAAGTGCTAGCAAAGTTTAAAAATGTTTGTAGAGAAGGACGTTTTAGCCAGAGTCCATATACCATGGAAAATACCGTTTCCAGAGAAGGATAATAAAAAAAAAGAATAAAACCCCTGTACATATTCAAATTCCAGATCAGTGCAGAACTTCTGAGAAACTACAGGTGATAAAATCTCTTAGTGTTGGACTTCCCAAAATACCTTTCTCATATGTATCTAGTTCCAGCGCACTAACAAAGAGCACAGCTAGAATCTCTCCTGGTTCAGAATTTGTGAGTAAGAGATGAACTGTCCCTCTTAGGGGAAACTCAAAACCAGAAAAACTGGCTTAAGGTATGAACTGGTGTAGGATATCATGGGTGTTGCTGGTTTTGTTTTCTACCTAAATTGGGTAACTGCCGGTTATAAACTGAGATAACTTCAGGTTATATGCACAGAATATTTTGAGGAAAAGAAGGCAAGCAATAACTTACGATCATTTAAACATATTCAGCCTGTACTAAAGAAACACAGGTGACTATCTCTAATTAATCCTGTTCATTAAATTAATTCAGCCTGGAAAAAAAAGACCCAAGAAGACTAATATTCCTACTCAGTCTATTTGCTGCAGAAAAAAAAAAATACTTATGGTGTGTTTTTTACAGATATGAATCTTGGACCCACATCAATTGACATACATCAATTTTCATTATAAGTTGTGTATTTTGCTAGCTAAGGATTAAAGGGGTTAAGTTCAAACAGTAGAATGTAAATATTTCAGAGTTAGAAAATGCAATATTTATAATTACCTCTGCAACCCATGCACTTTCCTTTTCAGATTTCATTTGGTGAACTGAAACAGACTAGGAACCTGTGAAAAAAAGTGTATCCTAAGATTAAAATGTGTGTGTACAGGTGAACTAAACAGAAATAACGCTAACGATACCGTTCACTTCTCAGTGTTTGGTTTTTCAACATATGTAACTTCTGGCATACATAATATTTTTCAGTGTAGAATATACTCTTCTGGACACAACTTCAAAATATTTTCTACATCTAACACTAATAATCTCAAATGACCATTGATAACCATATGACCAGGCTTTGAGCTCTGAATTCTTTTGCAGATTCCTGTCTGAGATACATGACTGATAGAACATGTAAGTATACTGAGCAGGATAAGACAATCTCTTCTTTTTCATCACAGCTATCCCTGACAACAATTCTAGTTAGTCTCAACACAGGGCAATTTGAATGCTGGAGTGGGACTTTGGAATTGGAATATTTGTGTTGTGTGGACATAAACTCTGAAAAATCACAGCTCTCTCAGCATTTCCTTATAGAAGAGATACTCCAGTCCCTTAATCAACTTAGTGGCTCTTCACTCTCTCCACTAGCTCCATCTCTCTCTGTTGTACAGGGGAGCCCAGAAGCAGACACAACATCCACATGTGACGTCACCAAGGCTGTGCAGAGGTGATGAATCACTTACCTTGACCTAGTGGCAACAATCTCTAATGCAGTGTCCCTGTATTTCTTCTGGATCACCTGATCCTGCTTCCACTTTTTTATACTTGAGTTTTCTCAGGAGCCTTTTACTGATAGGTGCAAACTTTCCACTACCTTTGTCTTAATTCACACACACAGAAATGGAATACTCTTGGGCTTTGAATCAATGAATGTTGAAAATCAACTAGCTTTCTTAGACTCCTCTTTTCTCTCTGGGATTGTATTCCATGGTACTCTTATAAGCAAATTTCTTAACAGGTCAAAGTCTGTTCTCCTCAAGTTCCCTGTTATGATGCTGCTATTTGCCTTATTTCCTTCTCCGAGCTCCACCATCACTGCAGGCAGCCAAGGATACTCCTGCCCTTCACATCTCTGACCAGTTCTTCCTTATCTGTACATATCAGGTATAGCAGAGCATCTTACTCATCAGCTCCTTGATCACTCAAGGCCTCCAAATGCAAGTTTTCTTCCAGTTGTCTGAAGAAGGTCTCACACATTCTTAGTCGGGTGCTCTTACAACTTTGCACATGTTGGTTTGCCTTTTAATCCTGACCCACCAGTTCTCTCTGCTGGCTCACCATCTGTTCCCAAGCTGATCCATGCACTCCAGCTGATCTTTCATGCAAAGAGCAACCAAAGGCACTTCACTTACTGTGAAAAGCAGTGCACATATACATATGCATACATGATACAGATACATCTGGAAAAATAAATATAGCATTTTAATAAAATCACTCATTTTAGTTTCAATAGATAAAAAGTCTATAGCATAACCCATTAGTTGATATTTTTGCATTCAACATATTTTCATGATGAATCATTCCTGAAGAGAAATATAAACCAGAAAATCTTTCACTGAATGTTTATAACAAAGAATAAAAGCAAACCACAACTGAAAACCCCATTGTTCTAGTTAACAGTGAATATCATCTTCGTTAAAAAATAATTCCAGTGGCTTCAAAACTAATGCAAAAACTGGTTCTATACTGAGAGTCTTTCTAATGTCTGTAGCAGGTAGAACAACTTCTTTTTCTGCACCATGGAACATTATTCAAAGCTGGTTTTCCTGCTTTGCTGGTTTTGACAAGCAGACTATGAAACAGATTTGCAAGACAATTTACAAAATCAGGGAACTGTGGAGTTATTTCAGTATACCTAATTACAATGCAGAGTTGGAAATGCAAGGACTGTTGATGCTTTTCTTCCCAGAGCTCAACTATCTAGCATCTGAAAAAAGCCTTGTTATAGCAAAAGTCAACTGAATAATTACAAATACCTCCAACACCACTGAATAGTAAAATATCTCATGTATATTTCATATGAAAATCTACTCAATTATACTGTTATTCTTAGTAAATCTACACAGTAAGACAAGATTTAAATTTCAAATTGAAGTAATGATCTAAAGCATGAAAATACACTGGAACTGGTGTAATATATGGGAACTTGGTGAGGTCCATTGAGCAGAACATGGACAGAAAGCAGTTTGCCATGTATTTCTTAGATGAAATAGCAAAAGGCTGTTCAATTGTACTGCCTTAAGAGCTAAATATCTTCCTATTGTGTCTGCTCATAACAGCATTATCATGAACTTTTGTGTTTAGCTATTGCTCCAGGTAGGCCTGTGGACATCCCAAGAAATGGTATATTCATGGCTGCTCAGAGTAGATAGCTGCAAACTTCTTTCTCTACAGCAATGCCATTGCATGCATCTGGCTATCTGTATTGGAGCTGTATCAGAGCAAATCTACTGAGCATTTGAAAGCTCTGTTTTTGCTGACTACTCCTTTACCTTGAATTTGGAAAAGTAGTTAGAACATAGCAGTGGAAGTTTAAAATCAAAGTGGTTGAACAGAAATCAGAAAAATGGTACAGTAAAGCTTACAAGAGGCATATAGAGCAACAGAACGACAACTATCTCAAAAGGAGTGAAGGTCCTCAGCCAGGCTGTGTACTGAATACACTAATATCTTCCCATATTTGTGAGGGATAATAATAGATCTAGAGGACTTTTGATTTTTATATGCTCACTACTGTGCTCCAAGGTTAATACACAATTTAAACATTAATCCAAGGTCTTAGCAATTTTCAAAAGATGCTGCTAAGTAGTTATCAATAGAATTTAATATTCTGAACAATCTTCAGAATTAAATAAATCTCTGAGTCATAACAAAATATGACATACCTCATGCTAATTAATCTGAAAAAAAGTAAAAACCCACACATCAAAACAAACAGGCAAATACTCCATCGTCTTCCATCTTTAGTCCTACTCTAAGACAATGGATGGATTTTCATAGTCAATACACTGAATGATCCTGTTACCACTTTCCAAGAAAACTCCAACTAGGAGTTATTCCAGTGCATCCTGTCAGGATGCACTGGAAGACATTTTTATGTGTTGTTGTCATGATGGCAACCATGAGCACCCGCAACACAAATCATAGAAGAAGAGAGGTTTCCTTTAAAGTGCTTCTTTGGATGGGGAAAAGCAAAGAGTAAAGGACTGATGTAACTTTCTACTTGTTCAGAAACACAGCTGCCAAGGTCCCCTTGAAGTTCTTTAATTTTTTGTTCTTCTCCATCAGTAATTTCCTCTTCACTTCTCTTTCCTTAAAAGTGAGATGAAGAAGCTACCTCTTCTGCTGTCTTTTCCTTCTGGGGATTTATCTTAGTTTCCACATTAATTGATAGACAAGAATTTATGAAATTCTACATAAGAAAATGTTAGATCCATTAAAAAAAAAAACAAACCTTTTGTTCTAGAAGACCTTATGTTTCTGAAGAGATCATTTTCTTTTTCCCCTAAATTGCCCCTTCTATTCATATTAGAAAAAAGCAAGGCAAATGATCTGGATATAACATTTGATAGACTCTCCCTTCCAAAAAACAACCCCACCCCCCAAAAAAAACCCCAAAAAAAATTTTTTTTTTTTGTTAACAAAAATCTTTCTATCTTTATCATT